>JAGDQP010005255.1:43224-79606 GCA_022664845.1 Lepisma saccharinum
GAATATAATCTTCGTTTTTCCCCCATCCGAGCTACATGCCCTGCCCACCTTAGTCGTCTCGATTTCATTATTTTTACAACATCTGGTGAATCGTACAGTCCGTGGAGTTCTTCATTATGCAGTCTCCTCCACTCTCCAGTCATCTCGTCCCGTTTCGGACCATATATCTTTCTCAAAACCTTATTTTCAAATACACGTAATTTATGTTCATCTGCTAGGGTCGTACTCCAACTTTCGCAACCGTAAAGTATTACCGGCAGAATAACCGTTCTGTATATTTTTAATTTCAATTTCCTTGATATTAATCGCGATGTTAGAAGTTTTTGGACTGAGTAGAAACATGCGTTCCCCGATACTAAGCGACTTTTTATTTCTTCCGTGACCTCATTTTTGCTTGTTACGTATGCTCCCAAGTATTTAAATTTGTTTACTTTCTCTATGACCTCATCCCTAATTCTTATGTTTTCAATTCCTTCATTCCCTGTGCTTCGGCTTGTTATCATGTATTTTGTTTTATCTATGTTTACCTGTAGACCTATCTCATCGCACGCTTCTACTAAGACATCGGTGTTGCTTTGTAGTGCATCTATATCGTCCCCTATTAAATCTACATCATCCGCGTATACAAACAGTTGATTCAAACCATTCAGTGATAGTCCCTTTTTGTCCCCTTTAATGTTTAAAATCGCATATTCTAACGCGAAGTTAAACAGTAATGGTGACAAGGCATCGCCTTGTTTCAATCCGTTGCGAATCTTGAAACTATCTGACATATTATTACCTATCCGTACTCTGCTTATGGGGTCGCTGAGACTTAACTAGTTCCTCTACTTCTTTAGGTTTTCCTGAATTCGAACAGTTCTGGCTTGTGATGGGGATGGTTCATCTTGAATGGAATTTCTTCCTCGCTTAAATTGTTTTAGTCAATTGTAAACGGTGGCAAGTGGAGAAGACGTCCATATACAGATTAACCAAACGGGAGTGGCTGTCCTTGACTGGTAGTCCTTCCAGCATCAAAAACTCTATGCTGCTCGATACTTCAATTGCTGTTCTGCTATGATTTTCTCACTTGGTCCAATTTCTGACGTCACAACATCCACATGGAATGAGACAGCAGGGCAAAAAACAAGTTGAGTCAACTTGTAATGGTGTCTAAAGTAGTTAAACACAATATTACGTCTCTAGATGCTAGCTTACTATGGTATTCTAAATTTCGCTTGAACCCCTCCTCCTCCCCGGTACAAGAAAAAGAGTGTTTGAAAAGAAAAAAAAAAAGTCGTGAATTGCCAATGTTCGATATTGGAAGCAGTTTTTTCGGCGGGATTCACCAACCTTCGTTAAGAATATAACGTATCGTTAGTTAGTATTTTAAACTGCTTAGTGACTTAACGATTCGTTATAGTCTAACGATGATTAGTGAAACACACTTTTGTAGGGCAAATGATAAATAGCCATACTAATGCAAAAATTCGAGACTAAATGAGACGCACATATAGGCTGCTGAGTTAGTCTAAGAGAATGCAAAAACTCCCAATAAGAAAAATACACTCACAAACATAATTTTAGGTGCACAAGTGGAGGTCCAAAAACCTCGAGGTGGCTGAGAGGTTAGCGCACTCACTTTCTGTGGGGTGGTCACGGGTTCAATTTCCGATCGGGTCTACTGAACGCACTGGTTCGGAACCCACTTTAACCAAAACTGTAGGCCCGTCCTTGGAAGCTCACCAGCTCGTTTAGGACGTTAATAATAATTCAATCAATCGAGCTCCAGAGATGCTAAATTCTTGATGATGACTGAACGAAGAGGAAAGGTGGTGTCGGGTCTTGTATCTAATACTTTTGATAGCACCAGATTGTCATAACCAACAAAGGCTAAACCCCTTGGTGGGGAAAGAGTGGCACAGTTCTTCGAAAACAAAATAACACGAAACAGAGACAAGTTCGTAGTCTCCCTTACTAGCTCCAGGGTATACGCAGTAACAAACATAAAAATTGTAAACTATTTATGCTAAATAAATCTACAAACTGCTAAGTCGGCTTGGCAGACATTTCTCGTAAATAACAGGTTTTTGGAAAAGGATAAAAACAGATATTTTTTTTAAACAAAACTTTATTAGTCGAGCTGTGGGTGAGTATCTCGCTTCCGCTCAGTATTTGATTCGAATTTAGTGTAAAAGATTAGAATAAAATCTGCTCGTTACAATACTACTATATAGAACGTCTTCACATATGCTAGACATAGGAAGATCTTGTCTGCATCCTACACCAGATTCTGCTTTAATGCGTGTTAGTACCGAAGTAACGGGTAAATAACTCAATTATTTAATAAGGAAACACTAGTCGCATAGCGACTATAAAGATGGTCTATATGATGCTCTCTTACCGAGCAGTCGTGGCTCTGTGACAGAAGGTTCAACCCCAACGGTGAACCATCCTGATAGGTTTTTTGTCATACAAGGCAAATACCGAGATAGAACCTTCAAATTAGGCCCTGGCCGACACCTTTTCCCTTCCCTATCTCGGACTGAGCCTTAGATGCCTTAAAGCACATAAATAAATGTTCAAACTCAAATTTCATATGATACCCCCTTATAAAGAAATATGAATGAGAAAAGAACACTGTTACAGTTGGCAGACGGAAAATTGAAAGGAAGGACAAGAAAATTCAGAAACAAGCAAAAAAGTTAGACAAAATTACGCGCAAACATTGAAAATATTCATAAATACGTAAAAATTACATAATTTATTAAACCTCCATGTATTTAAGAAACGTGCTAAGGCACCAGTCAGAATTCTCTACTGTGCATTTTCTTCAAGTGGAACTGAAAAACTGATACAAAGTAGCTTGGATATGTGTAAAGCCACTAATTAACTCCATGATTTGTGGAACTCGCAAGCTCATCGCCACAGTAACAAACGTTGTCTTGAGCAACATGAAGCGTTTTCATCATGAGCATCTAGTTTCTAGTTCTTGAAGATCCCAACGGCCTTTTTCTCTCAGGCTTACCATCCACGATGGAATATAATCTTCGGTTTTCCCATTCGACCTACACGGCGATCTGACAATGGGGGGAGAGGGATTAGAGCAATGCTTACGTAAGATTCGCTCAAAAATATATTACTGTAGATTTCGTCTTTTCTGCTACGAAACAACGATAAGAAAATTGACATAACTCACGGGGAGGGGGGGGGTATCTGCTTATTTGTGCTTACAACGCGGGACCTTCTAACACAATTAAAAATATGCTTACGTAATACTTAAACGACCCCCTTAGATAGCTGAAACATTAACTTTTCGATGGAAACTTGTTCACGAGAAACCAGAATTCAGGGCATCAAGTTTATTATCTTGAAGCAAAGTGTGATTTGAACAGGAATGTCTTTCACTTCAAAATTTACCTTCTAAAAATTCCACGACCCGCTCTGTGCATTTCATAAGACTATCGATGGACCGAGTTAAATATTCCTCACGCTTCTGATCCACCTCAGCCGTCATGTTTGGTTCCTTAAGTTCGTCTCTTACTGATCACATGCAGTGACGGACCTGAAATAGAAATTAACCTTACATGTTAATTAAGAATACATCAGTCAAATAACCAATTTTAAACTATCATTTTACTGTACTTCTTAACTGGTCTCCACGTCTTAATCACATAACAATACAGTAGAACCCCGTTAATCCGTCATCCATTGGACTGAGAGCATGGTCGGAACGCAAGGAAGGTCGGATTATCACAGGAGCATAAATATTTAATATAATCAAGTCCTTCAAACTCAGCGTCACGTGTTTACGCTTTTTAATTGTCATAATGGGACCAGTACACTACACTGAAAGCCGATTTTTAGCACAACCAAACTGCACACTTTGTAAAAAGTCACTGCTTAAACAACAAACTTTCTTAAAGCAAAATATAAGAACGCACTGGTCGAGTGTCACCAGCTAAATTTCTCAACAAAATACATAGTATTGTAAGGACATACGTCGACATTCTTCAACCTCCGCCGGATTATGCGAGGAGTCCAACCATCGGAGGTCGGATTACCACGGTTCTACTGTATGATCAACTTAGAAAATTAGGAACGAAAGTCGACCACGATCCAGTTTAAAGTTTGAGATCCCCAATGTGATAGAAAAAAACTGGAAAACTTTTGAGTCAGGATGACAGGCCGCTGGGTCAACCCAAGACCATACAAATGCAAAGTCAACGCTCCACTAACTTAGCTACTGTCGCTCGGTGTAAGGTGATGTGAAGTGTAATCTGATATAGGAAGATGAGGTGGTTGTGATTTGGAGAAGTAACGATGGTAGTTGATGTGGATGGTCTCCAATGTAAGAGACAGAACATAGGGGTTACAGTGTAAGAAGTAAATAAGACTGCAGGAAATACAGCTACCGGAATGTCGGAAGGAGTATGCTTTTTTTTAAGTGACAGGATGCTAGAAGGTCAGTCTCGGATTAAAAATGGGACAAGTTCTCCAGTGGGTTTATTGCACCTGTCAGGTTTTGTGGGAAGGAGGCTGTATTGGTCCAGTTCTAGTGAGAATCATTTTGAGATTCGGGGATCTGCGGTAGACTATTTTGGGGCATGACGAAAAAAATTTCAGTTGATACAGTGAGTATCGGGTATAGAAGTTTCTGGAGGGCCTAAAGACTGGGGTGGTACTGAGTGAGAAGACTGGGAGTGAAAGGAGCTTCGAGGAAAGGATGGTAGGAGTTTTGGTGGTCCTGGCACGGTCCAATTGTTTACGGATACGTGACTGGGGTATCTACAGTTGATGAGAGTTGAGAAAGTACTGAAATAATGTTGAAGAGTCGTCTGCGGATCAGATGCGGGTGCCCTGGATATCAAGAGTGTATGGGTGGGAGCGTTAGGTGTGGTATGGATGGGACCTATTGATATGGAGAAATTGCTTGCTGTTGGTAGGTTTGATGTGGATTGTTCTTGATTAAGAACAATTAAAGAAGGACCCACAGACAAGTCACTGAACACCAACTGCACCTTTCTCGTTAAATCCACTTCGTACTTCTCCACGAAACACATGACTTCCCGAGATATGGATGTCTGGCTCAAGAACAGTCGAATTGGGACTGGAATCAAAATCAAACCTACCAACATAATACAATATCTCCCGTCCATACCATACCAAACGCTTTGCGGTTCTGGGTACCCGTTAACTTCTCTAACGACCAACATCAAAATTATTTCAGTACCCTCTCCTCAGCAATCACCGACCGTGTATACCCCAGTCACCTAATTCGTAAACAATTGGACTATGCCAGGAATCACCGAAACTCCAACCCTTTCAAAAAAAAAACAAAAAAAAACACTCCAACCGCTTCCAATCTTCTTACTCAGTACCATCCTAGCCTTCAGGTTCTCCAAAATTCTTCAAACAAGCGCCCCCTATCCTGACTGCACCACCTGAGACCAAGAGAGCTTTCCGCTCATGCCTTAAAATAGTATACCGCAGGTCCCCCGAATACCAACACGAGCTCAAGCAAAAAATTCAGGTCCCTCCCAGCAAATTTGTCAGGCCCAATACTGCAGAACCTGTCCCATTTCTTTTATTACAGTCTGACCTTCGAGCATTCCATCACTCACCAAGTATACTCTTCCCGACACTAGCATTAACACTAGTTACCAATACAGGAAATCCAAGCGAACTGTGATACATACGTTAAGCATATACTACTATTACCTTTACTTTTAAAGAAACAAAAATAGCACTGCAATGTACCAGTAATGGGCCACTAACTTAAATAAAGTAAATCAGCTTAATTGAAATGAAATTGTGTTACCTTAACTATTTATCAAGTCGTAACTGTACGCATCGAGGTTTTGTTTTCCCCTATAAATTAATTATTAATTCAGAAATCACTTTGGTCAATTTTAGGAATATGAATCAATTTAATTTCGTCAATTCTAAGAACATTAATTACGAGGTTGAAACTAAATAGCATACACGTATGCAAGACAGTTATACTGACATGACCACATTAAGGAACTACTGACTCTTCATCAATTATTAAAAAGTGAAAGGTATTCGAGATCGAAGAAAATTATCTTCTGTATTTGTCGTAATTAGAAAGAACTCTGTAACACCCTATCAAAAGCATAATTTCCGAAGTCGGCTGCTGTCCGAAGATCAGAAAGAAAGCAAGTGTTAGATTCTCTTGTTCACAACAGTACTGCATTACTTATTCTTCGCGTTGGTATAGCTATGGACAAATGTTTTGATGCATGTAAAGATTATTTCATAAATTCTGTGTATAACAGCTGTGAACAAAATTAAAAACAGGATTAATAATTCTCAATGGGTTACAAACTATCCCTCTCCGGGATAAAACGAAGTAACTATACAACTTTGTGGAATTTTTTTTACTTTTTTGCCAACAAAAAGTGATACTTTTTTTTTAATATCACCTTTCTTTAGCTAAAAATCAGAATAATATCGCCCACAAAAGTACGTCATGTTATTGTGTATATATCTCCAAGTCAACAAATATATTTATTTTAACAATAAAAAAATTTCGTTATAGACATGCATCAAAACTTTTGCCCATATCTGTACCTATGTCGTTTGCATCAACACTCACACGGATTCTTCGTCTCCCAGCGTTGAGCATCTTCCCATGGTTTATAATTTAAAAATTATTTTCCTTTTTATTTGCAAATTAGTTACTTATATATATTTTCGTACCATATTATCGTAGTAATTATCCACTACACACTTCGGAAAATTACCCAAAAGAAAGAAAAATAAGACCTAACATGCAACCTATCACTAACTAGGTTTCCTAATACGCTAAGTGTGAAATATTTTTTTTTTTTTATCTCTCATGGGTTAGTTACATGATATCAGCAATAAACAGTTACTATTCAAAAAGAAACAGTAAGCCATTCATTGTAAAACATAACTGATTAAAAGACGGGATGATTAACCATGGTCCATCAGTAAATCAACGAAGCCGAGTAGTGGGCAGCCAAGCAATGCGAATATGGAAACATGGTCCACAACTGTATCCTCTTGATCAAGGACTGAAATAAACTAGTGGAGAAAAGGTGAATTCATATGACATTTCCGTTGCCCTAAAAGTATTATTTTTTTTTTATTTCATCAGCAGTGGGGCGGTGTGAACCATTACTAAACCCACACATTTCAAATGTTCCTAAGGTGGACCATTGGACTTAAGAATAATAATAGTGAGTTAGATCAATATTCTATACAGCAATCTGCATTTCTTCCGAAGTTGGTCTTTCGTCTGGTTTTCGACTAAAACCTAACGAAAGCTACGAAAATTTAAAAATCATCAATTATTTCACGTTCAGTTGGGGATGCGGCGTTGGACCAACAGCCTCTCAAGCATCAAGAACCGGCGTACGACCAACACCCCAGGGCAAAATCTGTGTTGGTCTAACGCCGGTACTTCGAAGTGTTGGTTTCATCCCGGTGTTGGTCCAACGCAGTGTTGGTTCTACGCAGGTGCCCAAAAAAATAATTTAAGATCATTTTTTTTTATTATCTTTTTAGGTTTTATATATCTGGGGCGTTGTCAATTTTATTGTTGGTCCAACGCCGTGTTGGTTCAACGCATGTAACCCGTTCAGTTCACTGATTTTCAGTTTCGTTCGGTTACCGCGCAGGGCTGGGATGTTTATATTTATTATTAATAATTGTTTTGTTTTTTTCCTTTTTCGTACATGATCTTAAATTAGTAACCATGGGAACGTGGAGGTTAGGTAAGTTTTGGTGAGGTCATGTATATTATCAAATGTTCATATTTATTATTAATTGCTCTCTTGCATTTTCGTAATTCTCTTAAATTATTGACCATGGGAATGTGGAGGTTAGGTAAAGTTAAATGAGATCATGTATCTTACACTTTTTGTTCTCATATATGTCACAGTTCTTTTCGTTGGAGCAAAGCTTACCACACGTTCTGCAATTTGCTATTAGATTTATTAATCCATGATTTTCCTCATTATCACCGTATTGTTTCACAAGCTGTAATACTGTTAACTCACATCCAGGGAAACCTCCTTGTACATCTATAGCTATATTCACAATATGAATGCTCGATACTTTCCCACCATGCGGTAACCTTGGGCCAAGTAGTTCCCTCCGCTTCCCAAATAGTTCCATGTTCATCACCGCTTATACAAAGAAATAAACACAACTTCCGCTCCCCTTATATATTATCAACCACACAAACGAGAAAATTATCCATTTCTTCACGGTAAATTTTCAAAATGTTACTAGAAACGGACGACCAAATCTGGAAGTTAACCCCAGCAATTTATCTGGGTTAACTTCCAAAGTTGGTCGGCCGTTTCTAGTAAAATTTTGAAAATTTACAGGGAAGAAATGGTTAATTTCCTAGTTTGTGTTTTTCCTAGTATACAAGAAAGAGCGTATTATATATTATGTATTGAGTATATTATATTGTATAATCGGCGATAAACATGGAATTATTTGGGAAACGGAGGAACTACTTGGCGGAAGGTTACTGCATAATTGGATTGTGGGAAAGTTACGAGCACATATATTGTGAACATTGCTACAGGTGTACAGGAACGTTCCCTGGATGTGAGTTAACAGTATTGCAGCTTGTGAAACAATACGTTGATACTGAGGAAAATCTTTGAAATTGTGTGAAAGTCATGGATGAATAAATCTAACAACAAATTGCAGAATGTGTGGTAAGCTTTGTTCCGACGAAAACAACTGTGACGTCTATGAGAACAAAAAGTGTAAAGATACATGACTGCACCTAACTTTACCTAACCTAAATGGTCAGTAATTTAATAAGAGATCTACGAAAATGCAAGTAAGCAAATATTAATAATAAATATGAAAATATATTTAGATAATATACATGACCGCACCAAATCTTACCTAACCTCCACGTTCCCATGGTCACTAAATTAAGATAATCTACGAAAAATGCAAGAAAGTAATTATTAATAATAAATGTGAATGATGATGATTTTTAAATTCTCGTAGCTTTCATCAGGCTTTTAGTCGAAAATCAGACGGCCGACCAACTTTGGAAGTGATGCCATTTATTTATTTATTCATAATTAGTAACCTGAATTTAAATTACCTAATACGAATTTCGGATAACTTCTGGATTTCAAGATTACACGTGAGCCCGATTGACACGACAGCATTTATGCTTCGATGAATCTTAGCGATAGCAGTAGTGTCAGAGTTTGGAAGTAAGAATGCAGCAAGAGGCTATGGTATAAATCCACAACATTTATGCTATTTACGCTAGCACACTGCTATCGCTAAGATACATCGTAGAATAAATGTTGTTGTGTTGTGTCAAACAGGCCTTACCCCCTTTCTTAACTAAATCACCAGGAAAGCACCTTGCAAATGCACAGCCCCCGACACATACGTGGAACTTTGTACTTTACTCACAATAGAATTTCAAACCTTGCTTTACTTTAGCAAAATTTGACCAACAATAAGTCTGCTTTATGATTATTTGAAACGCATTTTGTCACAAGTGGACTAATACACGGCCCATTAGTGGTATGCAAGTACGCAAGTAACGTATGCAAGTACTTTGATACCTACTTACGGTAAGTGAATCTTCTTAACTGTGACCCAAATTTCAAATTTAGATGTAGTCGGCCAACTTTACTCAAATTTTTCTCGATTCTAGTGGCGTAAAGTCGGTTGACCACATCTAAAGATTATTCATTACATTTCTCCTGTTATTTTACAAAATTGGCTGGCCACGTGTAAAGTTAACCCAAAAACTAAAAGCCAAGTCCCGTTTATGGTGTAGTGCTTATCTATTTAATAAAACGATATTTCTCGACATTTATCAGTACAATGTCAGCTTGTTTACCAGACATAAAGTACGCAATAAAGCATGAACTTCATTTCTGCTCACATCATAAGTTGAGTTAGGACGTCATTAAGTAGTGGAAAACTTACAAATCTTATATGTTCCGTTATTTCAGTTCAACTCTGCAAATACATACTGTTAACCCCTTTTGGATGATAATTTTCAATCAAAACGTCGCACAAATGACACAATAATAAAACAAAACAACATCACGCCGCACGACTTTCCCTCCTTCACAGTGCTGCAGTACCTCAATCATAAAGTCACCAAAGAGAACCATATCTATTACTACCATTCGCAAACGGTGGTTCTAAACCGCATGTAATGTATTAGATCAATTATGAAAACTAATAGAACATCCTTGATTATATATCCCCCCACCTCATGCCACAGGAAAATCTAATTACTGATATTGCAAATAACTTGATAAAAGTTTGATCAGATAAATGACATATAATTTACCGCCATACAAGCATTATAGAGGTTTCTTACAGAGGAAAGGACGAACTAAAATATTTTTATGTATTACGGTATTATTAATTTTTAATTTGTTGTTTTTTGCAACTGTTCTCATTGTTTAAAATTTATATATTTTCGATATATATATATTTATTTTCTATACTTAATTCATTTTATAACTTTTTTATTTTGTTTTGTCAGTGTATATTCTCTCTCTCTCTCTCTCTCTCTCTCTTCCTCTCTCTCTCTCTCTCTCTCCTTCTCTCTCTCTCTCTCTCTCTCTCTAAATGTATTCTTTGAAGAAGGCTTCGGTAGCAAAACTTCTATATACTGAACCTCGTCCGCTTAAATAGAGAAATTTTCAATTCAATTCGTATACCGCTCACCCCTTTCCTCCAAGACTCATAGTAGTATTCCAATCTATAATAATAGCTGGTCTAATAACAATTAATTTTGTTGGTAAAAAGTGGGACGGTTGCATGTGTACTGAACCACAGGGGGGCCGAAAAAACTATGATCAATTGGGCTTTGAATTATTTCAGGCCTTTTGGCATCTTTGGCTCAGGCCGGAATGAGTTATGTAAAGGATCGTGTAGATATCATCCATAGCCTTTCTTAAGGCACACTCCCAGCATTCTCCTGGCGAAGCTGAGGAAAACTATGGAAAACCACAGTCAGGGTGGTTGGCCTTACATTTCGAACCCACGTGCCTACAAATTTTGAAATATCCAAACATTATACGGAGTACGAACCCAATGTTTAGAATATATAGAGAAACGTGGTTCTAAAGATAGTCATTCATATTTGTCTATGATTATTTGTGAAGGGTTCATCGCTCTGGTGGGATCCAAGATAGTGAGTTAAGTAGTAACCCAGATAGCACATTAAACTTGCAGCAATATTGGCATTGCAAGTCTGCAAATTTGCAGTTAGTTTGGCATTGCAAGGTTGCAAACTTGCTACAATATTGCAGCAAACTTGAAACAACTTTGGAATGTTCCAACAAATAATGTTGTAGCAAAAATGGAAATATAAATTTTGCGCTTCAAATTTTGCTTCAAACTTGGAAATACAAACCTGCTTAAAGTTTGTAATTCCAAACTTGCAGCAAACTTTGAAACGTCAAGATTGAAATTCTGATTTTTCTACAACATTTAAACAGACTTTACACTGTAAGTTTAGCACTGCAAGGAAAAAACAAGGCTAGTACAAGCGTGGCTTAAACTTGGGCGCTATCTGGGTTATTACCAAAATTATGAATCGGAAATACAATTGACAGACTCCTTGTAAGATGAAAGGGAAAAGTTGGCGTTTCAATATGTTCATTCTCACATTTGTGTATGTATGTGAAGTTCTTTCATTATACATTCTAAATTGAAGTTGAAAAAATTTTCGTTGACTTGGTTACTTCTTCTTCTTTCTCTCAGTCTCTTGCCACCTACGTAGGGTCGACATTTCTGATGGATCTTCTCCACAAAGCCCTGTCCTGAACTTCTTCCCCTGACACACCTTTCTCCTCAAGATCCTTCTAAACCCTATCCATCCATTTCCTCCTTGACCTCCCTCTGCCTCTCTTGTCCTCCACTTCCATTGTCATCACTCTTCTGACTACAGTCTTCATTCTTATCTTCTTAGATATCTCTGCAACTTTGGTTGTACCTCTTACTCTCATATTTCTCACTCTCTCTCTTCTTGTTATCCCACACATCCAGCGTAGCATTCTCGTTTCGGTGACATCTATTATCTTTTCGTGTGCTTTCCATATTGGCCATGTTTCTGCTCCGTACATCATTGCTGGTCTAACAACTGTTTTGTAAATCATCCCTTTATTCTTCACCGTGATTCTACGGTCACAGAGAACACCACTTCTTCCAATTTCGCCATCCCTCTTGCATTCTGTGTAACATTTCAGAGTCCAAATCGTCATTCCTAGTAACAGTTGAGTCTAAATTTAAAACTTCTCACTTTATTCAATTGTTCTTCTTGCAACATCACTTGTCCATTTCCTTCTCCGTTAAACTCAAGATACTCACGTTCTTTCTACTAATCTTTAGGCCTCTATCTTCCAGAGACTTCCTCCAACTCTCTACTTTCAAGTTCTGCCCTATTAGTATTGCATAGTACAATATCATCGGCAAAAATCATACACCAGGGGACTTCATCTCTCACATCCTGAGTTATAACGTCTATGACTACGTTGAAGAGATACGGGCTTAGGGCTGAACCTTGGTGTAATCCAACCATAACAGAGATTTGGTGTGTTAATCCCACACTACTTCTTACTTGAGTTCTAGCTCTTGTAACTTGGATTATCCTTACATATTTCTTTGGCACTCTTTTCTCCCTCAAGCATCTCCATACTTCTTGACGTGGTACTCTGTCGTAGGACTTCTCCAAATCAATAAAGACCATATGCAATCCTTTTTGCTTTTCCTGATTCTTTTCCATAGTTTGTTTTAATATAAAAGCTGCATCCGTTGTACTTTTTCCTGACATAAATTCAAACTGTTATTTTCCTATTGATGTTTCTTCTCGTAATCTTTCTTCTATAATTTTCTCCCAAATCTTCATCATGTGTGATAGCTTGATTCCTCTATAGTTTCCACAATCTCCCTACTCATTAAATATTGGTACAATGACACTCTCTCTCCACTGAGTCGGCATTTTTTCTTGTTCATAGATTTTTTGCATCAGATCCCATACAATATATAGGGATATACAATACATTCTGGTCCCAAACTCTTCCACGCTTCTACTAATATGCAGTCATGACCAGTAGCTTTTCCGGTCTTCATTTTCTTTACTGCTTTTCCTACTTCTTCTCGGCTTATTCTTGGCTTTGGTCCAAGATTTGGGGTTCCGTCGCTAAGAACATTTCAAGGATTTTCTTCATTTAGGAGTGTTTCAAAATATTAGGCCCAATCGTGTCTTCATTGGTAAACACGAATCCTTGGCCATTCTTAATTGCCTAATATGGGTAATATCCTTTGCTGTCTTGTCTCTGGTTTTTGATAACCTGTATAGATTCTTCACTCCACCTGGTATTTCAAGTTCGTCATACAGTTCATCAAAGGCTTGCGCTTTTGCTCTAGCCACTGTCGTCTTTGCTTCCTTATTAGCCGCTTTGAGCTGCATTTATCTTCTTCTGTCCCTGAAGCATCCCATCTTGTTTTAGCTTTCTTCTTCGCTTTAATATCTTCTACCTGCAAACTCCACAATCATCACTCTATGTTGTGGGGCTGCACTTTCACCATTTATGAGCTTGCAGTTCTTAATTTCCTTAAGATGTTGTCTTCGGTACAAGATGAAATCGATTGCTCTTTCTTTTCCACTACTCTTGTAAGTTAAGAAATGCTCCTTTTTCTTCTGGAAAAATGTATTGCAAATCGCCAGATCGAATGCAGTGGCAAAGTCTATTACTCTTTCTCCTTCTTCGTTCCTATCTCCCACACCCCAGTCACCATGGATCCTCTCAATGTTTTCTCTGCTTCTGCCTACATATCCATTCAAGTCGCCGCCCACAATTTCTCTTTCCACTGGGAGTACGCTGTGAAGTTCATGGTCCAATTGCTCCCAGAATTCCATCTTTTCTTCTTCCTCGCAACCGACTTGCGGAGCATACGTACACACTACACTGATCATTTCACTCATGCATATCCTGATACTCATCACTCTGTCGTTCCTTCTATTTACACTTACTACACTATCTTTCAGATCTCTTGAAAGAACAATTCCTACGCCATTCCTTCCATGTTCATTTGCTCCACTATACAGCCACTTGTAACCGCCTACTAACTCTCTTGCCTTATTTCCTTTCCACCTTGTCTCTTGGACACACAGGATCCCCAACTTTCCATCAGGTCTGCAATCTCTCTTCCTCTTCCACTCATCGTCCCAAAATTTAGTGAGCCCTAAGGCTCACGTGGATTAGATTCTTTAACCGAGCCCGTCCTCGACTCGGTAGCCCTCGGTCATTTCTCACAGAAGCCCCTGAGCGTTCCCTACGGGGTACGCCATAGCATTTTCCAAGGCTTCGTTAAGACATACATGGTTTTGGCACAGTTTTTAAGACCGGATGCCCTTCCTGACGTCAACCCTCCTAATTTTCCCGGGCTTGGGACTGGCACCAAGTTGGGCTGGATTGCTCCCCTCCCCCCCTCCCCCCTCAGTGACTGAGTTTGTTGACTTGGCTACTACATAGAATAAACCCGGTGCTGCGTTGGCTGAAGATATTTTACGTTCTAATGAAAGGGACTCCCGATGTTAAATTGCTGTAGAGTGTAGACAGTGCTTTGATAACGCCGGAAATGACAGGAAAATTCTCTAGGATTAAAGTTCACATATCTCGCTGTTTCTTGCTGCTCGCTTTGTTCCTTGTGTGACTCCTTAAACTATCCATGGGTTTGGAACGATTCAAAGCCTTTGTTCATATTTCATTCATGCAACATTGTGTTGGGATGGTTTAACGAAACATGTTCATATTACTTTGAAACGTCATTCAACCACCCGGTGATTTTCGAAGCATAAAAAGCAGTTCTCGCTTTAAGCTCCCAATTACCAGTGTCTGTGACGCTTCGTGTGATATTTCGAAAGAATTTGGTGAAACTGAAAAATGGCGCTAAGTGCTTGCTAAACAGTCTGAAGAAATACTCTATTTTGTTGGAATGGCATTTTTCATGCAATCAATGACATCCAACTCCAGTTGCAGAAAAAGCCAGTCAATACTGTTAACTATTTACAAGCGTTGCAGAATTATTTTGATGCTAATCATCGTGAACCACGCTATGCAGAAAGGCAGACGCGTATTTGATTATATGAAAATCCCACTTGAATAACCGACCTGATTTTTTTTTTTTTTATTTCTCTTAAGCTACAGTGAATGAGACTTCGTTGATAAACGAAAAGCGAAAAATGAAACAATCTATTTTGCCCATTGGACGCAATTTTATCACAAATAGTCAGCAAATAAAATATTGAAAATGATTTCTCAATAGCTATTGGAAATAACATTTCAGTTCTGACAGAGCAACATTATAATATGTTAATATTATTTCTGATCGAGAAAGAGCATCTCTTATCTGACTTTACTGCATTCGGAGGATATTAGTGGAAGTGAATGGTTTAAAGAAATCTTGTTTCTTAAACATCATGTCCAAGCACTTTTGAAAGATTTTGACATAAACTCACTGTCAACAATTCCTCTCCTTAGTATTCTTCTAATATAATACATAAAATATCTCGAGTTATACCCAAAGTTTGGAACTTTACTGAAATTTTTTGAAACACTGCCATACTTTGTGACGTCTTGTGGAAGAAAGTTAAAATTAATAAAGAATTATTTGCCCGATTATCATAACAGACTACGATCGATTCGATATTGTAAGAATAAATAAATCATTACGACTAACATGAACAGGTCATGTAGCTCAGATGAAGAAAACGAAGATTATATTCCAATCTGACAACAAAACATAGTTGCACGTCTTGCAATTAAGATCAAAATAAAACACTGAACTGCTAAACAAGACTATACTATTCGTAAAAAATAAATTACACGTAACGTTTCGACCTTCTAGCAAAGATCCTCATCAGACATACACTGAGTCTGTACAAAAAATTACACACATATAAATACAAGCCCAATAATCTACCTGCTCCCTCATTGGCCGAATCAAGCAGCCAATTAGAGATGCCCGATCAAGCAGCATCCCCATTGGCCGGAACAAGCAGCCACTCAGAGACGCCAAAAAACATCCCATGTTAAAAAGAGACAATCAACATGAAGCAAACTTAGAGCCCTCTAACACCTCAATTAACATACATATTTCTGTGTTTGTCAACAATAATCTTCCATCCTTTATTAATGCTAAAACCTTTGGTCCAGTTCATTAAGTTCTTATCTACTTCTTTTTCTATCCACCTCCTTCCATTTTCTAGGCCACATACTATCTTCATGTTGTAACACAATCACTTTTTCCCAGTCCACATTATGTCCTTTTTCTTTTACATGTTTGAATATAGTATTGCTCTCTCTACCATATTTCACATCACTTTTACGTTGTTTAATTTTTTCTTTCAACAATTTACCCGTCTCTCCAATATATTTCATATCACAATCCTCACAATTAATACAATAAATGACACTTTTCTGTCCTTCTTCCCTTTATCCTTTCCTTTCCTTCTGACTAAATCCAACAACTTCCTACTACCTTTTCTGTACACTCTCACACCCTGCTATCTTAACATCTTTTTAATAATCGCTGTGTCCTCTCGTAACCCTATAATGCCTTTCCATACCACATCTTTTCCTTCCTCATCTCCTTCTCTTCCCCTAGAATCCACAGATGCCTTAATGATATCCCTTTTACTATACCCATTCTCATATAGCTGTTCATTAAAAGCTTTTACATTCTTTTCTACATTTTTGCTACAAATCCTAGTAATTCTTGTCAACATATATCTTATAAAATTAGTTTTGGTGCTTTTATCCACATTACTTTTCTTATTACAATAATTACCAGCATTACATTCTTTTTGATAACATTGAGTTTTAATTCTCCTCCCTTCTTTACTCATTAAAATATCAAGATAACATAAGCTACCTCCCTTCTCTATCTCCAGCTCTAACTCTATTCCTTTTTTCATTATCCTCAGTGCCTTCTACAAACTCTATCAATTCTTCTTTAGAGCCTTCTCACATCCCAAAACAATCATCAACGTATCTACATAAATACATAATATTCCCTTTTCACTTCTCTACCACCTTCCTCTTCCATACATGCATAATGATATCAGATAACACAACACTAATCTTAGACCATATACTTAAACCTTCCTTAATTATATATATGTCATTTTTCACTTTGCAAAAAAAAAAATCCCAAATTAAGTTGAGGGCTTTCCTAACTTTCTCCAATTTCCAACCTTTCACCCCTTCTTCCCCCATGGCACCCTTAACAATATCAAGTATAGCATCCCTCTTCAAACTTGGAAACATAGCTTTAACATTAAAACTAAATAAAATACAATCCTTTTCAATTACAACTTTACTTGTGTAGTCAATTACCTCTCTATAATCTTTCACTGCCAACGTTTCTTGTCTGTCTCTCACCCACTCTAACACTGTTTTCAATTCACTTTCCAATGGTTCAAAATAATTGTTCTTACAATCCATTACTGGTCTTAACTTCACTTCCTTTTTGTGTATTTTTGGAAAACCTTTTAACACCGATACTCTTCTATCTTCATTTAACCACTTCTTTAATCCCTTCTTCTTACTTTCTTCCTTTATCTCTTGTATGATCTCTTCTTTCTCCTTATCCACTAATTCCTTGTTTACATTACTAACATTTTACCATGGTTAACGTTAACCCGAATACATTTTAGTAATGTAAATGGTAGTTACCGTTAACGCGGGTTTCTAATTTAACTAGCGTCAACTTACGACGGATATCTTGTAACATTAGTAAGAAACGACCGTCTAAACGCAAGTTATTAGGCACGAATCACTTCGTGAGTTTATTTCTTTCTTTATCGAAATATATAGTATAATAGTGGTGCGTATTACTTTTAAAATATAAAAGAATGATGGCAGAACTAATCTACAAAATTTGACGCTATAATCAACTCATTTTTGTTCTTTTTTTTATAATTTAATCCTCTCCCGTGTAACAAGCAGATTCTTAACTCTACCACGGAAACCTCAATCTGTTTCTTTACAGACAATGGTAGTACAAGCACGATAAGCAAGTTAAGTTCAGTAGTGTGAACGCAAGTTAGTTTTACCCATAAGTTTTACCATCGTAAAATGTTAGTAATCTAAACAAGGCATAACTCGTACTGACCATCTACTAACTCCTTAACCTTGCCATCATACCACACTTTATCCATGACCACTGTTGCCCCTTCTTTATCAGCTCTCTCTATCGTTGTTCCAAAGCAACCCATATACACACAAGGAATACGTTGTGTACTTGGATCCAAATTATCATACAACCCAACAATTATAGTATTGTTGGCAACAGCTGATTCTCGCCAGCTTCTTCTGCTTCCCGCCAACAACGAGCTGCATGTCCTACTTCTACTCAGCCCACAGCGGCTGTAGATCACCCCCGCCATCTTGGTACGCACTTTCCATTGATTAACATGGGAATTGTTTTACTCGTCTTATACTTTTCAGGAGCATAGTTTTAACTTCTGTTTTCGCCCAATTTATCGTCATGTTCTCTTTTACTCATGATACTTTATAGAAATGCAATATTTTACACAGGAACAGTAGAATTTCCCTATAACATATTGTGATATATATAGCAAACTATTAATAATACATTATACTCATATGTTTGAAGAAACTTCACAAATCAAAACTATACAAGGGTCAAAATAACGACCAAGACAAATTTTGTGAAAGCATAACTTAAATATTCTACTTCCGAGAGGCACAAAATGAGTAAAACAATTCCCATGTAAATCAATGGAAAGTGCGTACCAAGATGGCGGGGGTGATTTACAGCCTTAAACACAGTTGCGCACGGTCAGGCTGTTAATTAAACGCACCCAGAATTTTATCTGGTCTAGGGTTGAAAAGTGTTTAAGAGAGAAATATGTTATTACCACAGGGATGCCCTTAGCAAAAATAATTGAAGCCTGACGTCACAGCTTGTTCCGCCATCTTGGTCACCGTAGTTTGTAATACTAATTGGCTCAAATTTCCCCAATAGGAAATAAGATGAAGATGAAGAAGATAGCTCATTTTATTGTATTGCATAATTATTCAGATGGTTGAAACCTTCAGGTTTATGGCCAATAATTATTTAATCTAAATAGTTTAGTTTAGTTTCATCAAATAGTTCGTTTCTGAGTCCATCTGCCTCGTCTGGCAATTATTTGTCTCCATCGCCCTTGCGTCACGTTCTTGTTTCTTAGTCGCCGTCTTATTCCCCATAAATATAGTTCAGTCAGATGCAGAGAGTTAATTTCTTCTGAATCTTTCTGTTTTGAAAAGTTAAGATAAAAACATACAAAATACAACCTATTTTCTTATTTCTTGAAACACAATGTCAGTAATTGTTGAGCAGACATTTTGTAAAGAGCCAAGCAAAACTATTTATAGGGTGTAACAAAAGTCAACTGACAACCTTAGAGCTACAGAAAGAAAATATACACACAAGGAAGTATTTTAAAAATCTAAATATTGGTGACCGAGGTGGAAATTTCGCAGCGTTTCCGAGCTTATCTTTTTATGAACTGTACCCCTTCCACCGCCGCAATTTGTCTATTGAATTTTGTTACACCCTGTGTATGAACGTATGGAAGGTGTAGCAAAAATGCACGGCAAAAATTTAAGGGTTTCCAACTTGTAACCCAAAGTCGACGCCTAACAATAGGTACTCTGGAACGCCTGCAGCATAAGTCTGGAACGCCTGGAGCAAATTCAACCAAACTTTGTACACATATAACTTATAATCTGAAAAAAAAAACTGTAGCGGTGAGAAGAGAGTGACATGCAAAATTATCTAAAACGACCGACAATGTCGAATCTATAGTTTTCGGGGTCGCTGAGATGAATAGTGACACTCACACACCCAATGCCGTTGAAGTCCAATTTCAGCCCTCATCGGCATGGGAGGTGATGAGGGGTGAAAAATAAAATGTCCAAAATGACATCGATAAAATTAATTCCTTTTCCTGCTTAACAGAAGATTGGGATAAACAAATACCCGGGCAACGCCGGGTAATGAGCTAGTCCTTGATAAATCAGGAAGGATGCATTCAATGAAAATTTCGTTTCCAACATCATGGTGGATATCAGGAGTGAAAACACGATGTCACCGAGTTACCAACGTGGAGTAATGTTTAAAAATTTCAAATGGCACTACGTTATGTTATTTAGTATTTTTCATCTTTTAGTGATGATAACATACGTAAAGCACACTTCACAGTGATGTAAACTGTGGATAAGATAGAGAGGTTTTCGCGATCTTATACGAACTACGCATTGTATTAGAATATTTCATTTCATGCCTTATCCTTTCTTCTACTAGGGATCGTAGGATTGATCTCTGGTCATGCCATGTGGACTTTGTGGTGGTCAAACACCGCATGGGCGTGTTTTCTCGGAGTTCTCACGTTTCCTCCCACTTTCTTCATTCCACCAATTCACTCCATCATTACCCATCCTGAGCCAAAGTTGCCTAAAGGCATTGAATTCATTAATGCCTTATCCATAATTTGCAACATTGCGGCGTATGCTTCGCGTATGTTATTTTTCATCACTAGAGGATTCCAAATACCCAATAACATGACGTAGTGTCATTTAAAAAATTTAAATGTTTCACCAGGCCGGCAACACTGAGAATCCATTGACATTGTGTTTTCACTCCTGATATCCACTAGGGATGGATTCGAGCGAGTTCAAGTCGAGTTTTCGCTAAACTCGACTCGACTCGTAAGAGAAATCTTTCAACTCGACTCGAAATTCACTCGAGTTTCGAGTCGAGTCGAGCTAAAACGAGCCAAATCCTACAGTATGTCTCTATGCTGTCTTCTTGGGATAGCCAAAATTTCCGGACAACCAGATGACAAATTATCCGGTATCTATTTAACCATCCGGATTGTATCCATCATCCAAATATTACCCGTTATCCGGATATTAGCCGACATCCGAAAAATATCCGCTATCTGTCCGGATATTACATGACGTCCCCATATAGTCCAGTCATTAGGTACTTTTTGGGTGCAAACGGTTGAGAAGTTTTAAAATTTGGCACAATTGTACACTTCAGAGCCCTAACTATAATGCTAAATTTTGTAAACTTGGATTGGGGGATAGCCGCTCGTGCCGCCATTTTGAATCAAAAATTGCGGGAAAGCAACTATATATGTAAAGTATGCCCCGAACCGCTGGAGCTAAATAAACGAAATTTGACGTAAAAGTGTGCCATCAAGAGTAGGTTGCGAGAAAATTACGAAATTTGAAGAAAAAAAGTCACTACCTTGAATCCAATATGGCCAACAAATGTATATATGTCGAAATATGCCCAGGCCGAACCGCTGGAGCCAGAGAAACGAAACTTGGCATGAAAGTTTGTCATCAGGTTAGTTTACAATAACATTTTGAAATTTGAAAATATTCGACACATTGGATCCAGCATGGCCGAGAAACATACATATCTAAGATATGCACATATATTTTATTCGGCTCTATTGGATTCAACATGGCGATTTTTTTTAATTTTCGTAATTTTCTCGCATCCTACACTTGATGGTACACATTTATGCCAAATTTCATTTATTTAGCTTGAGCGATTCGGCCTGGGTGTTCTACTGTTCTTTTTATATATATAGGGTCTATATGATTTGCGATTGCCATGTTGGATTGAAGATGACGATTTTCTCCAAATTTTGCAATTTTCCCGTAATCTACTCTTGATGATACATTTGTCTAGCTTTAGTGGTTTGGACAGGGCATACTTTACATATATATAGATGTTTTTCCGCAATTTTTTATTCAAAATGGCGACATTTTCAAAATTTTTATATAATTAACTTCGTAGAAAATGTACATTGCAAATCCACTCCAATTTTCAATTTAAAAAATCTCTAAAACCTACAGGATCTATGCTAAAAACTGCCTTTTAGCCGCCATATTTCAAGATGGCGCCGCGAACGGCGGTCCCTCAAAGTAAAAAAATTAGCCTTATAGTTAGGGCCCCCAAGTGTACACTTCTGCCAAATTTCAAAACTCCTCAACCTTTTGCACCATAATACTCCTTTTTTATGTCTCTAATGGCTGGACTAATATCCGTTATCCGATGCTGACCCGGTGGCCGAGCGGTCTGCGGTTGTAGGCTATCAGCTCGAAGGTCCTGGGTTCGAGTCCCGGAAGGGGCATGGTTGTGGATTTTAACAGCTAAAGGCTAATCGTGACGGGCCGATGTCCAAAGTTACTAGACTGGCTCATATAAAAATTAAGTTTACCAAAGTTTACCGATGAGTAGTTATCCATCCTACTCGTATATGCGGATAATCTTCTATCCAGATTTGGCCATCTCTTGTCTTCCCGTTTAGCCAATTCCGTTTCACCTAACGAGGAATTTTGACGTCATCAGTGCACAGTGTTATTATGTTTTTCGAAAATAAAATCCTGTTTTCTTATGTTTGGTTAAACTTCACAGGGCCGATCCAGAAGGGTTGAATATTAGAAAAACCAAAATTGTGATAAACAATAGTAGACCCTATTAATTGCGATTTTTAAAAAAATCAACAACCTGTGCAGCATCTTTTCTCGCTATTGCTACTCGGCATCTTACCATGGATTGGCGCTGTGATTAAGCCAATACATTTTCTTCTATTAACTTTTGACTTCTAGAGTGACCAGTTAAAAATTAATTTATTTTAATTATTATTATTATTATACCGCAGCACTATTTAAGTTTCTAGGAATTAATCATTTATGAATGTATTTATCCATTTAACAAATTCCAAATTATTCAGATTCAATTTAACGCTGAATACTTTACAATAACAAGAAGGAGAGGAAGGATTTGAGAAGGCATCGGCTAAGGCCTGTACTGAAGATAGCATTGTCATATGCATGGTAGTACAGTAAAATCCTGGAAAACTCCATTCAGGATTTCCAAACATTTTTCCCCTCTCACTTTGACAAATACAGATTTCCTTTCGGCCGTCAATTGCAAAGATGCTGATTGGAACTCCTCACGAATGCTGGGAGAGAGAGAGAGAGAGCAAGAACACGTTGGAGGGGCCGAAGCCCCGCAAACCCACCGCCACCCCTGCAAGTTTCCAGACTTGGAATATTATGATGCTTACTACGACTTACCACTATAAGCAACCAGCAGGCATACTCCATGAGTAACATAACTACTTGCCAAGGAGGCTAATGGAGCACTTGTTGACTCAGTACCTTTATAACAACTGAGTCTATCAACCAACGTGTTTACTACCACCAGACATTTATTATAGGCAATAGTTACATATAAATACGTTTACATACATGCTATATACATTTTATAAAAATATATGTTCTATGGTCACTAAGCGAATGGAATAAACTGTAAATACTAAAAATAAAAACAATGAATAAATATTAATAAAATATAGGATTCACTAGAATAAAACTAATACTTAATAAAACAATAATAATGAAGATATAGCCTTACTAAAGATATACACCTCTTAAACTAAAGCCATACATCCCAATTAAAACACACAATCTTCAATTAGAACATAGTACAAAACAATCTCCCAAAGAAGAATAAAAGAAAATTTAATACATTTAAAATATAAAGTAATACTGTTTAACCCACTAAAAATATGTATGTAGCAACTTACTAAGGTAGGAATTTTCACATGAACCCAGTTACATTTTTGAATAGGTAATAATAATAATAAAACCCATCCAAATTTACCAAAATTTACAACAAAGTTCGGCAGATAGCAAAAAGATTGTACACACAAACACGTTAAAACATGAACATAACTAACCCACATATAAATGTCCCCCAAGACAATAATTATTCATATATTAACTTTATGTTTGAATGTTTAGAAATCTAATAAAAATTCGATGACCAAACTACCTAATGTACTCAAAAGACTACCCTACTAACCTGTAACATTCTAAAACGAAATTCCAAAACAATGTTAGAACCAAACAACTTAAACGATCATTTAAAACAAATACCTGAGCTAGAGGGAAATGATAATAATTAGCAATGCATAATACCACACTATACATAACAAGGATTTGAGTTAAATAATTCAAAAACTAAACCTAGGGGCCGGAGAACAGCATCTCCATCAGGGTTTAATTGTGTCCTCCTCCTCCCTGCCGGTTTCCGAACAATTTGGTACTAAGAATGGAGACATAACCCTATCAACAATTCGTAGATGGAAAATCAAACCGTACCCTGGACAAAGAGATTTTTATGTGCTTTAGACACCATGTTGCATAATTCCTGAAATTCAGGTAACAACTCTTCACTCTTCAAAATGTCTGCAACATCTCTGCCATAGATTTTTTCTCTTCTTGATGCGAAAAGTTCATCATCGAGTGGACAAAACAACACTACATGTTCGGGAGTTGCAATTTCTCCGCACTGACATAATTCACTATCCCGAAGACCCAAAGAATGGAGCCTTTTTCCATATGGACCGTGTCCAGTAATAAACTGAAGCAAACCATATTCCATATAGGGCAAGCTGAAGTCAATGTTAGTTCGGATCTCCGGGGAAAAGTTCCACACTCTTCTACTTTTAGTTGATTTGTCCCATTCATCTTGCCATAAGTCAATCAACATTTCTTGGAGACCGTTTATGTCCTCAAGATCTCTACCAAGGATTCTCCTGATTCCTCCTGTCCTCTTCTCCTTAAATAGATATCGAGTAGCAGCTCTCAAAACTTGTAGATGGAGGGGCATAGTTCCAAGTGCCAATAACAAACCATCCAACGATACGGTTCTAAATACCCCTGTAAGTCGCAACAGGAGCTTTCTTTGGACAGAGTCAATCCTGGCAGCAAGGGATTTGTTTTCCACCAGTCTGTGCGCCCACAGACTGGAGGCGTATGTAATGATTGGGACCAAAATTGCAACTTGGTAAAGGAGAACGACTTTGACTGGAAGCCTATAGGTAGTAGTGGCTAGAGATGTTAATTTATTTACCACCTTTGACGCTTTGATCTTTAACTGGGCAATATGTTCATTCATTTTCAGATGTTCATCTAATACCAGACCAAGATAATTTACAGAGCAAGAACAATTTGTTCCTGTATATCGACCTCCTTCTTTGTACGTACCACAGTTCTGCTTGTACTCAGCACATGTGGAGACAAAATGTTTATTGCAAAGTCTCCGAAAGAATAATTGAAGAACCTGATCTGTGTTGTTCACAATGATTTTAGCGGACGACCGAAAAGGTCATCATAAATCAGTTGGGAACAATGTTTCCCCCACACTCTTGTAACCGTAGTCCAACTGTTTTTATAACTTCCGTTAAAATTCGCAAGGACAAGTACGGTCAAAGATAATACCGCTCCCGCCCAAGAATGTCAAAGAATCCAACAACAAAGGTATCTTTTTCATCTATATCGTCAAAAATCCACCCAAGCATCTGTTTCACAAACACGATACGATTCTGACACAATGATCAGGACGTTGATTTTGGAGAAAAATAAAAATGACTAAATATATATGAGCCTTATGCGTAGCCTAGTTGGTAGCGCGCTCGACTTCAGTGATGCAATTGGGGAGCTGCTGTGAATAAAACACACTGGCGATCACAGTTGGGAGCTCTCCATTTCCAACCTGTCTGGTCAACGTGGGAACAGTAGACCAACTGCTCCCTCCGGGGAGAGGCCTCATCCAGTAGTGGATCGAATATGTGATATATTTCTAAACATTTAACTAAGGGTGTTTTTCGTGTCAGGGGATGATGAAAGGAGAAACTATATAGAAACTTTCCGGAATTTCTGACATGAGAGTCTCTGCATTAGACATATTTCTAAAGAAATCTACCTAACATATAAAAAAATCGCCCCCCCTAAATTCCCCCTCCGCCATAAATTTCTATTGCTGTTGGTTTTCTTGACCTGATGATGTTTTCATTCGATTCGGCGTACCAATAAACCTATAAATCGACACCTCACACGCCTATTTCACGCAACAATGGAATTCCAGTACTTTTCCCCTACCCCATCAAAAACACCCTTCCCCCTAGAATGTTTATGCTCTATTCGGTTTGTGAACCTCATGTCTAAGGTAATTTATTACCAAAGTTTCACGAATTCAGGAATTTTTCCATTTTGGGGTCTATTTTTGTCTTATTTTAACTGCACTAAAAACGAGCTAAAACGAGTCGCACGAGCGAGACAAATGTCAAACTCGACTCGACTCGAAACTCGACCAAAAAACAGCGACTCGACTCGAAACTCGACTCGAGAAAATTACCTTTGGCTCGACTCGAGTAGGCAGAACGCTCGTAATATATAGCTTATTGAGACACTTTCTGAATAAGACATTTTCGAGACAAGACAGCCTAATTCTCGTTCCGTGAGCAATACTAGCCAGGAGTAAAAATAATATTCTCGTACTCAATTTAGTATCTGCATCTCAGAACACCGGGCATAGGTGCACTGATGAAAAGTCTCCAGCGTCTTGGCCGGGATATAAATCCGATGAGTCGTCAGCCAAAAGTAAAAACAGCAAAATTTCCTAAACGAAATACGTCCCACTTTCGAACCCTTCTGCATTTTTCGGTCATCAAGGATGTCTAAACCATGTTTCGTTACGGTATAGGCCATTTGCTTCACTACATCGCAAGATTTCTTTGGGTGGCTCAGAACCTAAGGGCCAGAGCAGAGTTTCTCAACCTAGGGGTCGCGACCCCCAGGTGGGTAACGATATATGTGCAAGGGGGTCGCGAGGAGAAGTGTCAATATAAATTTAATTTGGAATTTGTAGGTTAAAACTAATTAATTTTAAAAGGTACTTTATTTTTCTTACTCTTTTTATCATTATTAAAGATAATGTAGTTTGTTGACTAGCTTTGGATAATATAATTAGGCAATTTATTATAAAATACAGGAAATAAACTGTCATGTTTTCAAATGAAAAGCAAATATACACAAAATAAAATAATTGTAGGTCGCCGGCTAGAAAGCATGGTAAAAGAGAATCGCGGGATGAAAAAGGTTGAGAAACGCTGATCTAGAGGAAGTATCGAATAGCTTATTCCTAGTTTCCTGGGCTGCGGTGGCTCAGTGGTAGAGCGCTTACCTCTGGTGTCTGGGATCCTCGGTTCTACCCAATCTGATGTCATGTAGGTTTTGTGGTGGACGAAAACCGTGTGCGTGGGTTTACTCGGAGTGCTCCCATTTCCTTTCAATCTCTTCATTCCATCAATTCACCCATCATCAACCATACGGCATGAATCAAAGTTGTCTCAAGGCCTTAAATAAAATTGAAACTAGAGGTTTCAGCTCTGGATGTTTTTAAATCACCGTTCCCCAGGCATTATTCACAAATTCATTCAAAAATTACTCATAATGTTTGAACATAGACAGCGCGAGGATTTTTTCTATAAGGATTGTCAGTCTCTCCAGATACTTCTGACATGGGGTGATATGAGTGCAACGACCCAATGTACAATGGCGTATATGTGAGTTCTTGTACTCGCCTTCCCCCTTTTCATATCACAATCAATTGCACATGGGTTGGAAACTCACTGATTCTGTAGGATTCATGTCGACCTAATTTGAGTGGCTCTCAAGTTGAGCGACTCCTTTCCTTAAAATCAACAAGAAAACAACGAAAACTACAATTTTAAACTTTGTGCAAGATGTAGTAAATTGGGAAAATGGTTTAAAATGCCGATGATTTTAATAATCTTTGGTTTATTTTCACGTAATTAATATATATAGAGTTAAATAACATGTATCAACAATTCGTTCAAAATAGAATAACGCAGGTTTGTAAACTGCACACTAACGATAATTAACGAAATTAAGTTTCATGTACACCACATAAAAATATTGCACCACGAACATACAAATAGTTTCTTCAATAAATACAATAAATAACATTAGTCATTCATACATCAATATAAAACACCGTTACTGATTGGAGAACAAAATTGTTTTTGTCAAATGATGTCTGATAATCTGCTTGTAAAGACTAACATGACAAGCAGCTTTATGATGAAGTCTTACCTTCATATACTCGCAAACAATTGATCTTACAAGATTGACTATATGGTTTTCAGTGGAAATATTAATCCACAAGCATTCTTCCTTTTAATTAGTTCCGAATGAAGAACATCAGAAGGATTTACAGCGTACAGACTAACACAACACTCGTTACACTTGATACGTTTTGCTATTCTCCTGATAACAAAACCTGCCATGTAAACAACATTATTGAATATTCTGATATGTTTCCTAAAGGCAGTATATATGAGTGATCATAGTTTACATTATCAATAGTATTAAAGTTCTCTCTTAAAATATCAACACCTAACATACTACATTCGCTAACACTTGCGGGATCGTCTACAATGGGCGACACATACTTACTTTTACACCAAGACAATAATTGTGTTTCATTTTGGGAAATACAGTTGCCAGTATTGTTATATTGCACCTCATTTTGCACAAGATGTTTGAATGCTGCTCTAAACTCCAGTGCAGATGGATTATTATTCCATCCAAACCTGCGGCGAACATTACTAAAAAGTATTTCAAGGTGGTCTTGGCTTAACTTGTAAGTCAGTATGTACCTTAGTTTTCCAGTTTCAACAAGCAAATCAAACAAATGCTGAAGGGAGTTGATCAAACATAGCAAACCTAAAATTGGAGTTTTTCGATTTGTAAGAAACAGTTTACGCCCGTCTTAGTTGCGTAAATTCGTCAAATATGATTGTTCCTGTAACAAAAATGGTTGCCAAATACACTTACCCTTCAAAGACATAGGAGATTTGAAGTTTTTCGATAAACAGTTCTTTGAGTTTGCAATGTCAAATAACCGGTCGTCAATATAAAATCTACAGTTGGCGTAGCATTTACAAATAATGGGTGACATATATCTCTCTCCAAGAAAACAAGGCTATTAGCAACTGAGGAACTAAGAGTTTGAACGGCATATTTAACTTTCATTTTTTGTAAGTTAAAATTCACGTGGGATCTGGTTATTTTGTTAGCTAATTTCAAGCCCTCATTAGTTTGCAAAGAGTGCAACCTTTGAATGAATTCCCACTTAACCTCACATCCTTCACCATTAAGAAAAACTCTTAATTCAGCCAATAAATTTTTAATCAATTTTAAAATATGGCACGCATCAAAAATTATACATACATCTTGACTAGTCACTGGGTGTTGAAACCAAGGTTTCATATTTTCTACAACTATTTTTGCGCCTATCAGTGAAGCCATTACAAAATTTGAGCTGAGTCCATCACAAGTCAAACTAACAATATTTATCCCCACCTCATGAAGCACCTCATTAACCGAATTACACTTTTCAGCAGCAGAAATACTGTCAATCAAAAGATACGCAACAGGAATTTTCTAAGATACATTCAAACCAACAACCATGAATAACAATACTTGTTTTGCTTCCGATAAAGAGCCTGATTCTATACCATTTCCGAAATCGACACATCCTACAAATTTATCACCGTCCCAATCTACTCTTTTCTTAACTGCCATTTCATCAAACATCAAAGCCCCGTAAACAGTAAATTCACAAGCTTTCGTCCTTGTTGAGATCGCTTCAAATGCTTCACTGGAAAAGCCTGGTAAACCACTCACAGTACTATACCCCCTTTGAATCGAAGTAACATGTGGCAGAGAAAAGTTAAAGGAATTTCTAACATAATTATATGCAGCTGGTGAATAATAATACAAAGTAAGAGCAAACTTTTTAAGTTCTTCGCTATACCGGAAGTTCTTTCGAGAGTCAAGTCTTGTCAATAGCTCACAGGTAATATTAGGAAAACTTTGAGATAAAATTGAACATGTACTTTCGTTTACTAACATTCATATCCTTCAACAGACAAGACATAGTTTCAAGTTTGTCAATCTTCCGTTTAAGCTTTCTTGTCAAGCTCTAGCACTTACGTTTTAGAGCTGAAATCTGCTCGTCCTTCTGAGGTACTATTAAACTATATTGTCTTTTTAACTTCCGTGGACTTCTGCGTCCGCTGTAATTGTGGTCATGTTCAACTAAATTGCTGCTCTCTTCTTGCTGAGTAAACTCTTGTTTCATTGACTTATCCAACTCAACATTAACGGAAGTACAAGGAGTGGCTGCTCTTCGCTCTGTTGGTGTGGTACGTATCCTTATGTCCTGCAACAAAAAGTAAAACACAATATTTACTTAAAGGTGCAGTTTCGTTTAGGCGATGGTCGTATGCAATTACCGCATTCAGTGAGTACGTGCGGTGAGAGTCAACTTTTGGGCCACTCGAAGCGGAGCGACGCGATACACCAAGCAGAGCGATGCGATTTTCGCTGAGTTTCCAATCCTGCACGATGGTTACATTGGGGTATATGCCAATACATTCTTTCCGTCTTCTCGGAATGGATCTGAAAGTCCTTTAAGAAGAGTAGTTTTTTCTGTCTTCTCAGAGCATGGTTCATTTGTTTTCTTTTATTTATTTCAAGTTACGTTAGAGTGGTGAGCATGGAGCATTGATATTCTTTTAATTATTTAAAGTTACATTACAGTGGTGGGTCCACCAAAAAGTCAGTTTTAGGCGTAGTTTATGTCGTGTTTTTTCTACTTATCTTTTTCTTTCTTTAAAATTACGTTACAAGCGCGTACCACTTGTGGGTCAGACTTACGGATGTATGTAGGGGGTGCCCCCCCCTAAATGTCAGTTTCAAACAGATTAGCATAATTTTCAATGTAATTATTTTTATGTACATTTCGTACACGGAAGTCCATGACCGCCTCCCTTCTAAATAATCTTCTGGATGTATGCCTGCTTTTACATATCATTTTACGATGTGTCCTCAAATAAACGTTGATATCGATTGTTTTTTCTACGTATCTTTTTTCTTTGAAATTACGTTACGAGGACTACAACTTTTTGAGGGGCAGACTCAGGGATGTATATAGAGGTGGGTCCCCCTTCATGTCTGTTACAGACAGATTAATATAATTTTAAGTGTAATTAATATATATTTGTGTACATTTCGTACCTAGTCACACCTTGAACGTTCCCGAAAGCCCGTGAACCCCATCCAACTGGGATTGCCAACTTTTGAATATGGAAATACCGGACACCCTCCAGGAGTATACTCTTTAAGATTGTGACATTCTCGTCAAAAATGAGAACAACCGGAGTTTCCGCCAGGATTTTCAGTTTGGGAGGGTGTAAAGTCAATAAATGAAGTATTGTACGGTTTCTATCGATTTTTTTACAGCGAAACTGTCAAGGTTGGGGGGGTGTTGTCGAGACTTTGGGTGTAAACACCCCCCACAGGGGGCTGGCTGAAAAGTGATTATTTCACATAAAATTGAGCGATTCGGACATCGAATTAAAAACTTTAGTTACTTTTGAAGCATTATTAAACTTACCTATTCCAGTTTTGGTTGAGTCGGCGCATGTAGTTTTTGTAGTCTACCATCAATAATACATCGTACTTTAAAACAGAGAACCAAATATAATTGGCAACAATTATGGCATGCACAAAATATACTTGGAAAATAAGTCTTACCAGCTTCGCTCTCCTCTACTCTCCATGCCTTGAAGAACCGAAAAATTATTACATTTGTATTAATTGCGCTAGGGTCCTGATCAGCCGGTTGTCAAATGCGGTTAATTTTAGAATCCAGATTCAACTAAATCTACTTTCCATGGAATTAAAAAATAATATGAATAGAACAGAGAATACGACTAGTAAGAGGGAAAATACCGGACATTTAACGTCCGGTTTTGAGGTCGTACCGGACAGATATCAAAACCGAACCGTCCGGTAAAATACCGGACGGTTGGCAACCCTAAACCCAAAACAAATTTCTGAGCACATGCCTGTTGAGACTGCATCTTGTGAATCACAATACCAGTCGATCAATATATTATTTTATGAATTAATTAGGATTAAATTTATTTTCCGTATCCTTTGCAATAATTAGTGTGAAATACTATTTTACGACGTAACATTAATAGCTTGGTTCGGTGCTTTTTCTCCCCACCACCGCTTGTCTATATAACTAGTGTTTGAATACGTTATATTACTTTGACTAATCCCTACAAACATTTCCATAAACTCGGATGGGGTTAGGGATATATAGGCCTTAAATATATCAGATTCAACTTATGCCATATCATGCATATTTTGTTACTGCCGACGGTTTGAATCTCAGTTAAGTACAACTCAGCGCCACTTTCACTGTTCCCCAGGGCTCGGAATGGACCGGAGCAAACCGGAATGCCGCTCCGGTTCCTGAATGGCTGGAACCTTCCTGTTCCGTTTAGTCAATATCGTAAACATAGAGAAAGACTACAATATTGTGTTAACGAAGGTAAAGCGTTCCGTTTCGTGCAACTTTCCATTTCGAGCCCTGTACCACCATCTTTCAAAGGCTATAATTCCACCATTTATCCCTCTACATCATCTGGGATGGGGGCAACGGTTTTGAAGCACCATCCCAGTATTTGCTTGGAAAACCTGTCAAGAATACCGGCAGTGAGGTTCAAACACTTATGCTTTACCAGAGTAGATCCAAAGTACGGGTGGGTGGTATTAAACACTGGAACACTTAATTAGGTTAAACTCCAACATTCAAGCAACCAATTAGAACAATTGTATTTGAAAACACTTAGGAAATAAAATATAGTGAAGGGCCGTTGTCATTATTAACTAAAATATCCCCCAACCCATAATAAAGTTTACCGCACTGCATTCATATGTATCATAACGAACTTTCTAACAAAAAAATGAGGATTTTCAAAACTAAGAGTAGTGTTTTTTTTTTAAAAAAAAAACGGAAAAATTGAACGCCAGAAAAAAAAAACAGGAATTTTTTTTTCAATTCTTCGTGCTACTTTGGAAAAGAACGTTTTTTCTTTTTTTTTACTATTACCCTGACAACATTTTATCATCGATGTATTAGTTAAAATGTTAGTTCATGTTCAAAACATATATTTAGAAAAAAAATCAGCAATGGGACTGCATCTGACAAAGTTTGGAAGCATTATGCAAGTTTTCTCGGTCTGAGCCAAAGATGTCTAAGGGACAAACGTGACCAGAACTTTTCTCTCATGTACAAGGATGCTAATGAGATATATTGCATTCCTAATTAAATTGATTGTTTTTTGTACATTTTTTAACGTAAGAACATTTAATTGTACTAAACCTAAACAATAAATGCATTAGATGTGATAAGTAATTAATATTGGTAATGAAAACGCAAAAAGACAGATTTCGTCAATAAAACCAGGGTTCTTTTGCCTCGCGAAAAAAAAACAATTATTCCTGTTTTTGTTTTGTTTTTTTCGAAAATTTCCGGTTTTTCACCGGTCTTTAAAATACTAGAGTAAATACATCACGTTAAAAAAACTACATTGTGTTAATTCACGCAGCTTCTAACGGAAATTAGACATGAATAAGTTGCTCTACCTAAAACTAACTGTACCATTAATTATTTGAGAACGAATATGTGCTTATTGCATACATATCACAAATTAACTTTACAATTATATATTACACGGTTATACTTCCATAACGCTGTGCAAACTTACACGTGAAAATAGAATGACCCGATATGCTGTAGCACATATCGAGGGTCCGTGTACAAAGGTGATAAGTCCATACTCGGCCTAATATTGCTAGTAATTCTAATGCTGCAAAACAGTGTCAAACAGTATTCTGCAGCATAAAATAAGTTCCACAATAGTTCCAACCAAACTATGCCTCTGAGGCTACTAAAACAAATTTCCTTTCCTTTTCTTTTTTTTCTGGAAAAGGTCGATACATTGGATATATCACCTATGCACACGGACATCTTGATAATATTGATTTAAAAGTACCGGTACTTTACGCATGAATTTTTCGTAAGTACTACATTATGTAAGAAACGATACATTTAGTCTCCAAAGGACTAGTGAATCGAGTCGCTATGTAGGCAACACAGATAATAAGAGAACAATATTCTATTCTAAAACTGTCTTACTACCAAACTTATAATCCAAAGAGCGTACTGGATGCCTTTATTGTACCAAGCTAGGTTATGGTAAACACTGTTAGTTTTGCCAGTTTTCACTGTAGAGCTGCTCGTATAGAATAGCATATAAGTCTACATACTGTAAAAATCCCAGATTTTCTTAACAAATTACATTTTTTACCTTATTGGGCGTTCAGTAATTTTTATTTATTAGGCCTACTTTTCTCAGTTTTCTTGACTAAAATCAAGTTTTTTCAAATTGCCTTCGACACAAGTGAAAATACAGAAAAATAAGTATAATTTTACATTCTATACGCAGTAGCAGGGTAAAGTCATAGCTTTACTTAGGTTAAAAGAAAGAGGTACTGGACGCATTAACTTGGACACAAATTCCTGCATGCATCCATTATCTGCTCGGTTCTATGAGAATAAACATTCAAAATTGTACAAAGCATTGACAAATCCTATAATTCCCACATTTTTCTGTGATTATTTTTTTAACCTTTTCCAACTAAATTCCCTAACTTTTCCAGACCGCCGGACACACTGATTACGCCCTTACGTACTATACAAATGGGCACCGAATTTTACATGTAACTGGAAACCCCATTAAAGAATATATGTAGTGTCTTTGTATGACACTTACCTTAACTCTTTTGTTAAATTAAGACCTGATGGATGCCCAGTTGCCCAGTTTTTTACCTACCTTTACTACATTTTTCTTCTCTTGTTCTGTGGGTGGTGTTTATACACGTTAAAGAAAAAATATTTATACTTACTTACTCATTTTCGAACGAGAAGCTTACAAGATTACCTGAAACTATTATATGTATTTTCCAGTACATATTTGACTGTTTTTATTTGATTTTTTTTTTTTTTTTGTACGGACACTAACTCAGTATATTCGATAGTACCGGTAACTGATATATGGACAACTTGCATCCAATACCAGACAGCCTCAACAAATAATGGGAAGTGTTTCCTTTAATGATAAGTGGTTATATGAAACTTTCAAGACCTGAGCCAAAGATGCCTAAATGTCGTAAACTAATTTACAAAATAAAACCACTTCCAATTTTCGCAGCTGTTGCCTTGTTCTTGAACAAAGTGTTTTCTTTAAATTGTCAATTAGTATATCCACTGGCTGATGACAAATATTATATTATTATATAAAGCACAGAAAACAATGTTTCAATTTGTAACGAATATACTAGGTTAAAAGTCCTTTTTAACACGCTTTAAATTCAAGCTATCATTTTATTTACGCTCACAACAACAGCGACTTATGAATTTAATTCAGCGTTCTAAATCACTGACTGTTTTCAAGGTTTATTCCTCAGTCACATCAGGTAAAGCTGGGATGTTACCTTGAAAACTAGGCCCTAGCCGACCTACTTCCAACATGCCTTCTCCAGCTCTATTCCAGCTAAGCCATAAATATATATTTCAATCTAGCAAAAAGTGGTTAAGATAAAATGAATCTTATGGGCGCTAAAGCAAAAAGTGGTGGTAGCTAGTCGGAAGTACGGCTTTCGAACGTAAGAAATGTAATTACGTTTTCCAGAGATTTCACTGTATGTTGTTATATTTCGATATTAGAAGCAGCCCTCTTTCTCTCACACACGCACGCACACCTACACAAGAAAAAAGGCAAACGAGAGAAGGCAACAAGAAGTGATGAGTTTGGTGTATGGTTTAAACGTAAAAAAACGCCGTTGAGAAAAACTGGTTTAACAGTTGTACATGGAATTTTATATTTAACGACCCTGAAAATATTTTGACTTGACTATAGATACATTAGTGCGTACGTTATATTTACCGAATTGATAGCACGATCAGCTAGGTGTATGAAATTAAAAAGTATGGACGAAAATAATACCCAATGATCATATGCTTATTATGAAAACCACATTAAAAAGAAAGAAAAAAAGCGGCCATAGTTTAGTTGCTTTGGCTTTGCATTCAGGAAGTTTAGAAGTTTGATAAACAGCGGCCGACTCTGTTGACTAACGTTTTTTCAAGGTTTCTCGTCGCTCATACAAGGCTTGATACAGCTGTGGCCTAAAATTATTGTCGCATATGTTTAAAAAATAGTTCCCAAAATCGCGAAGATGTCAGTCCCGCGTGTGACATCTACTAACGAAAATTAAAATTAACATTAATAGTTCCCATTGCATTATAAAAATATCACTCTCCGAGATAAAACATGGGAACTATGAAACTTGGTAGATTTTTGTTTACTTCGAATTTTTGTCGAAGAAAATTATATTTTTGTAAATATCGCCCTCGTGTAGCTGCATAGTAGGACAATATTTTCCTCAAAAGTGTAATGTCATTAAGTATGTCTAAGTCAACAAACGTTTCAATATAT
>JAGDQP010005256.1:0-15451 GCA_022664845.1 Lepisma saccharinum
ACAGACAAGAAGCATCTGATAGATGCTCTATAGTGGATAGTATATGTGCTTATTTTGCTTTACACAGTTTCAAGAAAATGTATCCCGGGAAATTGTTTTAGCATGAGAGGTACTTTCATCTGTCAGCTACAATCTTGTATCGTGTGAAATCTATGTTGACAAAGTACTTGGTTTATTGAACTAAACTGATGCAAGATCATGCAGTCAATAACAATAAAGTTTCAAAAAGCTTTCCTTCCGTGCGTTGTTTTATAACGAGTTTTCTGACGTTAAAACTAGTTTTATTCATGAAGCATTATATAACCACTAAACCAAAATAGTATACAGTGAGTCAAGGTAATTACTTTTCCTATTTGTTGGATGTTAATTTTCAATGTTTCAGTGACATGGTAAAGATTTTATATTTAAATATTGTATATTTAGATTGTACAAACGAAACTACTATATACAAAGCAAATTCCAAAATATAATGTTAATTCAACGTTTTCTGGATTCCAAATGTTGACTAGCTCTGAGAATATTCACGAGGGTCATTTGAAAAGTTCGTATCCCAAATATAAAGTAGGCGACTGTAACTTTTAGTGTTCAACTTTTGATTTTTGTACTGTTGTATAAAATGTTGTGCCTCTATCATTGTTTGCTTTAGTCTATATCTGATGGAATGAATATTGTTTAGTGACGAAGCAAAAATGAACATTCGTGGAAAAAAACTAGGAACCCAATAATTATTGATAAAAGGTTTTACCACAAGAGCCAAGGATCATCCATGAAAATATGATAGATATTAGGGGTGTTTGGTATTGAGATTTTCATACCGATCTTCGGTATGTTTTTGAATACTGACAATTATCGTTATACCGAAATAACGAACGATACCGGCGTATCGAAATACCGAACGATGCCAAAAATACCGAAATACCGATTTACCGAAATACCGGACGATATCAATATTCCGAAATACCGAACAATATCAAAATACGGAAAACAATGATGTGGATCGATATAGAAGTACTCATAGACATATGATTTTAGGGGTGGGTCTGGATTCCCACCTCGAAATTCCGGTTAATATGCAAAAAAAAAAAGTATAATTTTTGGCATAATTATCTATATTCAGGATTCTTTTCATACCCAGACCGACTTCGGAGTTAGGCTCTCTAAATCCATTGACCTCCTCCGAAATTAATTTTTAGAAGTCTAGAAGTACTGAATGACAGCGAACGATATCAAAATACCAAACATGGAAAATAGATAATAATAGGGAATAACAAACCAAATGTGATTGCGGGTTAAAGGTAAAATTAATTTTATGGGTGGTCATTATGGATGGATGTCTGAATCCCAGGGGATTCGGATATTCGAAACTCGGATCTGGATTCGTAAATCCTAAACTCGGATCCAGCGTCGTATATCCGAAACACGAATCCGGATTCGGATATCCGAAACTCGGATTCGGATACCTAATACCCGGATCCCAGGATTCGGAAATCGGATATCCCGTTCAATGAATTCGTGCGATCTCGGTCGCAGGCTCAAAGATCCAGTATTCGGAATTCATTATGATACCGAGCCGCCCTAACTCAGTGATATAGCCTTGGCGTAGTATTGAGGAGGCCATGAGTTCGATCCCAGTGGCCTTCCTGAGGCATTTTCCAGGATTTTTCCTTAGTCACACCAGACACATACCTGGATGACATCTTCAACGTAGGCTCTGGCCGACACCTTCTCGAATCCTTTTCTCTTCCCTATAGATGCCGAAAGGCCATAAATAAAATTCAATTCGTTATTATGATTCAGGATGCCAGGATGGTAAATTATGAGAGGCCGTGGCCAATACATTCTTTATCCTCTGCCTACTTCATCCCGGCCTGAGCCTAAAGTGACAATAGGCATAAATAAAGCCAATTTAAATGGTGACTTAGAGGTAGAGCGCTCACTTGTGCTGTATGGGGTCCCCGGTTCGATCCCGGCTCATGTCATGTGGGTTTTGTTGTGGATACATACCATGTGCGTGGGTTCTCTCGAGATTTTCCCATTTCATTCTGCTTTCTTCATAGTGTTTCCCAAGAGACGAGTGTCTCGTCTCGAAAATGTCTTTTCCAGAGTGCCTCGTCTCGAAAAGATATATATTTTTCATTACGAGAGCTTTGTCTCGTCTCGTTTTAACATCCATTTTGCTGTCTTGTCTCGTGGGAAACACTATTTCTTCATTCCATCAATTTTCCTATCATCAATCAACTGGTCTGAGCCAAAGTTGCATAAAGGTCATAAAATAAATTGAAATTCAAAGCTTATAAATAAATATTAATGCCCGATTGCAAACACCCAACGGTTTTAGACTAAATTGGTGCACTTCAAATTAATATTTAAGCCAAAGTCTATCTTAGACTAAGTCTAAACTCCGTCTTTACAATTGCCCTAAGTGTTCAGAGAGTAGGTTAACATAATTTAGCTCTCCAATCAACATTAGAATGATTGTGCTTAAAGCGCAGTACGTCAAGTTTTGGACCTGTCGCGGTGACCAGATTTAAGTCTTGTCACCTGGAGGACAAAGTAGAGCATTTGATTATCTCATTGTTTTTGAGAGGTGAGCGAATCAAAGCATGCAAAATACGAAACTGGAGCTAATTAATTTCTCAGACCGGGTCAATCGGGTTAAGTTCTAGACCGGATCACCTATGTCTGGGTCAGGTCGGGTCACCAAAACTGACCTGATTTCAGCTTTCTCATGCTACTACCTCTATATGTTATCAGTATTCATTTTTTTATTTTAGTATTTCAGAAGAATTCGGTATATCAACATTCCTATATTGTTCAGTATATTAATACTGTTCGGTATTTCGGTATATGAATATTTAGATTTTTCGGTATATTGATATTTCGGTATTTTCGGTATTATCGATATTTCAGTATATCGATATTTCGGGATGAGAGATATAGAATATTCGGTATTCAAAAATACCGATACCGTTTTCGGTACATCGATATTTTGTACAGCCCTAGTAGAAACACTTGTGTGCTTGTTCAGGGGTAGATCATCATCATACTGCGTAGTTAAGAATGGTGTCACTGAATATCATCGACGAAGGACCAGTAGTCAAGACGATTCCCGCAGCAAATGTAGAGTCGGTTGCTGCTTCTTTGTCTGTTTCAATCTGACTCAAAGTTGACTAAAAGTTTAGATTTAAAATCCAATTCGTGATAACCGTTTGTCAGGTGATTTGCGATGTTAACTTTCTTACGAACAATTTTCATATTAGTGACTTGTTGGTAACAGTTTTAAAGTGTTTAATTAATCTGCCAAAATGTCACACAAATAACTCAAGAAACAGTACTAAATTTCTGGAAGTGTGGAGCTAATAAGTACTTGACAATTAATTGGCTTATTTAGAATGAAGAATCTATGCTTTTTATATAATTACCTAAGGGAAGTACCGATGAACACTACTGAACTGAACTTCGAGTTTCTGAATATATTAGTTTAATTATTTTTTGCAATGGTAAGCAGGCACAGAAATTTTATATTAGCGTTCTTATTACTTGTGACTAAGTATATCTTAAAGATCAGCATTGCATATATCACGTAACACAGAATGTAACAAAAGCTAAACTGAGGGAAAATTCATATTAGGTAAAGTAATAATCATTTAATAGATATTCGTTAATACAAATAAAACAGTCCTTATATTGAATAATCGAAACTTTGTTTCGTGCATTGCCGACAAAACGGCTAACCGTAACAAGGAACTTATATCTCTAACTCTTCTATTTATTAGGGAGAAATGAATTTATTATAAATTGAAAATGTATCTTGTTTATGGTTAATTTTCTAAAGATAAGCAATAGGTTCTTTGTTAATTTTAAAGGCACTCGCAATGAAAGTTAAAATTTGAAACACACGTAATATAGAGGGAAGATTAAATTCTACTTTCTTCACTTCATACTATTCCTAAAGCTTCTACTACCACAAAGTAAATGCATGTAATAGCAAGAATTTCTAGCTGTTATTTGAGGTACTGGCCTCAAACAGCCAAATGAGGAGTACAGGGAAAGAAGGGGATATGTGCATTGCTAAGGAGTTTGCTCTCCAGTGGCGGCTCGTGACACAAATAATTGGTGAAGTACTACCAAAACGTTCATCCATCAACACGGTCCTACTATTCTGGTTCTTTAACATTTATCCTGGGATTTCTGGGCTTAGACAGGATACTGATAATGCCACTATCTGATTTTAGATGATGTTGACTACCTTTCTGGCCCAATTAATACTTATTAATGCCTATTTATTTAGTGCATATCAAAATAATAAGTGAAGTTGAACTTCATCAGCTTCACCTCATGAGCCGCCACTGTTACTTTCGTAACATATACTACATAATGACAGGTAATACATCAGAAAGTTTCAATGGAAAGACGCAAATAATCACCAACTTAAATCCGTTTTAACATTGTGAAATGCGGGAGGAAATGGAAGAGTTGAACTTTAATGCTTTTAACTAGAAATCACCTTTCATGCACCTTCTCCCTTCTTGCCTTGTGCCCTTTAATTCTATTTTCCCTGTGCTCTTCATACCACCTAATGTGGTATGTAATCCAACTGAAAATAAGCTATTACAAAGTGATTTATCCCAAATTTCATAAATGAATTTTAAAAATAAACTAATTTCTTATATGCTAGTATGTTACAACTCAACACGAAGGTAACTTATCTTCGAGACCGCGTTGTGTTTTATAGATTCGTTTAAGGTTGTTTAGATTTTGAATAAAAATAATTTAACTTTGCCGTACTTTTAGGTAGTAAAGCTAGTTAACGTTATTTCTAGATACTTTCTAATGTCTGAGTGCTGAGCCGTAGATGCGGCATAGACGAAAACATGGAAACTTTGATGCAGAATGGCAAAATGGTCGTAGGCACTTAAAAATCAGCGCTGCACATGGTAGTTATCTTCAGAATTGTGGCTATCTGTTGTTACTCTCTGACAACGTATCTTGTATTGAGAGAGAGAGAGAGAGAGAGAGTCGATAAACGATTCCAAGTCATGGCATTTACCATTTTTTGTATTATGCATTTTCAACATGTTACCATATACAAAATATTTGCTGTCCTGAGCCTCAGATGCCTAAAGACCATAAATTAATTCGAATTCAACAAAGTTTTTGTCTGAAATACATAATCATCAAGTACCAAAATCTACTGTGATACCATCATTTGAACGAAACAAAGAATATAGCAACTAATCCATTTGTGTAAGTTAGCGGTACGTTCTAGCTTCGTACTTAGAAGGTCCTCATATGTACGTACTCAGATATCCCCATGACAAGTTCTTGAAAGTGGAACTAAATAAAATTTTAATAACATATTCGAACATTTGAAATTTTTTTATGCTAAGTGTATTATATTCAAGGCTGTTTTTCAGCTACGCCGATGTTACTTCTATCCTTTATACTGTGAACGACGAAAATTCTACATTTTACTTTTTGTTTACTGGTTATTATATTTACTACTATTATACAATTACGTACATTATTTATAGGTCAATTTCAACGTATTTTCCTTTGAAGATATAAAACGAAGTCTCCCATTCGATACGATCAACTTTATTGAGCGGAGACTTTTCCCTTGCTAACCGGTCTCTCCCTAAACCAAAATCTGCTTTTATCCATTGATGCTCCATTTCAATACAAAAATCTTCCATTCCCATGCAAGTTCAATATCCATCAATGTCACTCGAAAATCTTATCATGTCTGCAGGTTCTCGTAAAGGCTAAGGAAAGAAAATAAAAAAAAAGAAAAAGCAGCAATACAATGAGCGCTTTCATATTTCTCCTGCATGTATTTCTATCAAAGCTGGCTTTGATGTTGACATGCTGGAGAAAATATAATTGGTATTCGAATAACCAAAAAGTGATTTATCCTCGTGTCTTTAAAATATAAATGCAGATTTAGCTTCTTGGTCGACAAAGATAAAATATCTTAATCTTTACAAATTATGTTTTTCAGTAAACTTATAATTTACTATTTTGTTTCTTCTTACGATACGCACTCCTTCTTTACGAATATCAGAAACAAAATCTGTCAATGCAAATCTGTTACATTATGATTTTCAAGAAGAACCTATTTTTTAATATTATTATTTATACAAGAACACATAAAACACTCAAACAAATTTAGGATACAATGCTGTTTACAATATGTCAATTTTAAATAATGCAACGATTCAGTTTCTTTCGGTACAAATTAAAATTTTCAAGTTGTCTGCAGCTGGTTTCGAATGTGAAAGTTTGTAATTTGCAGTTCGTCGCTTTAATTACTAGTCTACGGCGGCTTAGGTCGAGATAAGTACATAGATTATGCACATCATCAAACTTAGATGTGAAACGGGATATGGAACGTAATGGTACGGAGAGTGTAGAAGCACAAGGCAACACTTTATATTAACATTACACAGACATTTTCGTAAAAAAAAAACACTTCATCATGGCATAACATCAATACAGGAAATACAACTAGAGCAAAATTCTAATTTATGTACCATGATTACTGATATTTTTCCTACGTTCAGAAGATAATCAAAATACCATGACTGTAATCAATTCGCATGCAAATAGATTTTCCTCTGTGTTGTAGTTTGTTGATAGATATGTTGAGGCGTAATACATCCAGTCTCCGTATTGTAGTCGTCATTACGGCGAATCGATATTGGGGAGACATAGGTCCGGGAATAGCTGTCGGCTATACTGACCGAAGTTCTCTAATATTTCCCTAAGTTTTACCAACTAATATCGGCATGACACCAAATAATAAGACCTGATCATTACTTTTCCCTCTCCCTCCCCAGGAGTGAGATGCCATTTCGTATACAAGTGACGGACGTAAGCCATAGTTTACCTATCTGGACCATATATTTACGCTAAATAAGGAAAACCATAAAACCAACTTCTAAATTACTGAGTGTGACTGCTCTAGTTGTGAGATTAATATGAGCAAGAAGAAATTTAGTTTATTCGTCATGAATGCTAGTTATAATATATATCTAAAAAAAAATTGCAAATATTGGTTACATCACAAACTAGACGAACATATAACATTTAGAAAACAGTAAAATGTTAAAATTGATTCATTCATAACTATTTCATAACAATATCCAAATGTAGTACCATGCAAAATATTAAATATATGGAAGTCTCGATTATACGTTTACGGATTATCAGCCGTTTTCCAGAAAAGGCAAGAAATAAAATATTAAAATAACATGAGAAACGAGCTGTACATTCATGATGTCATACCTTTGCGCAATGCTTGTCCAATGAACTGTTAACAGTTCGCAAATGAAGGAATTATAACATAGAGCGCTATTTTAGGTTTTCGAAGGCACTGGGTTCGAATCGAGCTGTTATTTCATTCTCACTGAGATTTTTTCAAGATTTTTAGTCAGTGACACAAGACTAGAGCCAGGGAAGGGTCTTCATACTATACTCTGGCTGATGTCTTTCCCACATGTTCTCCTCACCCTATCCCAGAAAGATATCTAAGGCCATGAACACAATGCAATTCCACTTGATGCAATGTATTATTATTATTATTATGTGTGAGATACAAAGGTGTATGAGTAATAAATTACAGTGTGAGGTTGTATACTCCGACCTATCAAAAACTTTCGATAGTGTAAATCATTCTTTATTGATAGGTAAACTGTGTAGCTTGGGACTATCTCCTGCCTACATTGCATGGTTCTCCAGTTAACTTAGATAACAGAACATTTCAAGTTAAGATTGGAAATTGCATATCACAGAAAATTACAAGAGCTAACGGCATCCCTCAAGGGTCTCCTCTGGGACCACTTATATTCAACGCTTTGATAAATGACATATGTACAAGGGTAATTCATATGACTCCGATATTATATGCTGATGACCTAAAATTAAAGGAGCAATCAATAATAACATTGATGTTAATGATATGCAATCTGATATTAGTAAAATAGATGAGTGGTGCGTAGAAAATACATTGAAAATAAATATCAAGAAAACTAAATTTGTTAGATATACGAATAAAACCAACTACATTGTAAGCAGATATAAAATTAAGGAACAGGAAATTGCCAACTTGGCACTCACTTGTGATCTCGGTGTGAAATTCGATAAGTTGAAATTCAATAATATCGACAAAATAGTAAGAAAATAGCTTTATTTTTCATCAATGGAGTGATCTCAGAAAAGTACAAAATTGCATAACACTGTACAAGACACTTATTAGACCCAAGCTTGAATATTATAGCGGAATATGTTATCCGTCTACTAGCGCAGTGACTGACGGTATAAAAGCAGTTCAAAAATGCTTCCTTAGACTATTATGAAATATAATTTGTCTACCTTATAACGGTATCTAGATTTGCATTCATAACGGTATAACGATAACGCGGCTATCTAGATATGCATTCATACTTCAATTTGGACCCCTTAGATGTTAGATACAAGTTGAAAGATGGACAATATATGATACGCTAGGTAATAGAGTAAAACTTAGCTCTCTCTTGAGGAAAAAAAAATGATTTTTTGATACCTTCACATTATCTTAGAAATTACAATTTTCTTGGGACAAGGAAGCCCACTAAGGGGCTACTATACAGAATGGTTAAGAATTTCAATTCAATGTACGAAAATACAATCATATATTAATTATGATAACAATCTGTTACAGTATTTATTTGTGTCAATAAGATTTATTTGCAACTTATATTTATATTAGTATTGAGAGAGAATCTCATACCAGATTTATATTTCTTTTAAAGTATAGTTTTTATCATTTTCTTTTAATGTATTGAATTTTTTTACTTGTTACCTATGGGACATGAACTGTCTGTACCCACGAATATAAATTGTCATCACTCCTTCCCCATGAAAACTTCTTCTGTAAACTTTGTAAACAGTAATAGCTGTTGTCTTCCAGACATGTAACTTGTGCTATATAGGCCTTGTTGCTGTTCATAGCACATAAATAAATCAATAAATTAAATTAATAATAATAATAATAATAAATCTGTAAACCTATAAAGTCAAAATTTATAACTAAAGATAGTAAATTTATTTGTCTACAAACTGTTCAGCAAGCTCTTTAAACTATTGGTAGGTGACTCTGTTGTTTGCTAACACCTTACTCTCTGGTGACAGAAATTAATCTTTCTACAACTCGCTTATTTACATGTAAGGAAAAATCTAGAAAAAAAAAGAGAGAAACAAAATTTAAGTTATTGAAAATACTAAACTCTAGGGGATCTCAAAGTTGAGTATATTATTAATAAGTAAGATACGAAGACTATAGTATGAATTTGTTATATTTTAGTTTTGAACTGGAATAATAATTTGCTTCTAATACTTGTATGATTTTATTTGTAAGAACTCCAATTGTCATTCTACAATTAAATGATTTGACAATAGCTGGAAGACAGAATTATAATTTTTTATTCCAAACTAAAATTAATATAACATTCGTCAATTGTTCATTGCATCTAAATTGTTCCTGAAAATATCAAATCTCTTTCTAGTTCAAATTTTAAATAACGATCCAATAAAAGTGAGTTATTCCTAAAATTCAATTTTTATTTTTCCCATTTTCTGTTCAACATTTCGCTCTCTCATTAGAGTACATACCTTTCTGTTTCCTGGTTGAGAGTTTTAAGTGGAGGGTAATGGGACGAGGGAGGGGAGTTTTCCATATTACAAGAATGAAGGATTGGTGTGTAGCCACTGAGGACGGAAATATAACCAGAGACGGCAATTTATCCTTTGTTCCTGTCCACAGTACAATGAGCTATTTCTACCCCCTTCCATTCTGTAATTAAATTCCATTCTTTCGCTTGCTCTCTCACACTCTCTCATACTTTTGTTTCTGACCAACTTTCTCCATCACATTTCTCTAAAATACCTTGAAATATTCGTTCTTTGAATCAAATATAAATTTCTGCTCAGGTACTTAGGAAAATGTTACTTGTTTTGAAGTAGTATTAATTCGAATTTTATGTTTACAGTATCATTAATAGACTGAGCGGGACCCTATGACCCAAACCTTTCATAGCTGAGAGATGACATCCCTTGGCGATCGCTCTTTGGGAAAGGGGTAGGAAGGTTAGAGCTAGCACATTTATTGATGTACCACATCGGCATTCGCCTGCAGCAACTAGATAAAGCATAGGAAGACTACAGATTAGATGACTGGTAGCGGAGTTCAATGAATGAGCCATTGCCGATTTGAAATGTTAATTTTATACGCTAGAATGAATCAGAAACCTACTCTTAGTAATGTGGTTTTTAACATAATTATAATTTAACGCAAACGTTAATGCGGAACAAACATAGCTTACGGAGAACATCAGCATAGTCTTCTATACTAATTTTCACGAGAATTGACAGTTACAAACTACACCTAAAAGAAATGAACAGCTGTTTTTCTTTTTCAGCGAAAGAAAGTTTGATGGGTCGAAACCATCTTAAATTTTATTTGAGGCAGTGTTGAAAGTGACAGAAAAACACTAATTTGATGACAGAGATCCCTCCAAGCAAGTTGTGACGTAGAAAAACACATTTTGATTTAATCTGGAGACATACCAAGATTAGTGTCAGCACAAATGTAACGAAACTTCGTGCATATAAGCAAATATGTATTTCTTTTCATTTCTGGGGAAATACATGCAATATTTAGATGAATTTTAGAAATACCTTGTACACAGGAAACAAGGAAACACATGTTTGTTTTCTTTTGTGCAGCTTATGGTTTGAGGAGTTCAGTTGTCAAATTAAGGCATCATTTTCAGTTAATTCAGTTCATAACCAAGATTAGTGCAACCATAATTCCCCAGTAGCATACAAATGTTTTTTCAACGTCGATTTTATTCATTTATTTATTTGTGAATATATTTTCAATACAGCACATGTTGGCAATTTTACATACCCTGTAACCAATAACCGTGAAAATAAGTGCCTACTACCATGAAAAATATACAGTTTACCGTATTTCAAGAATAATGGTAGGAGGCCATTTTCCTGTCAGACTACTTGTGTCGGGCATGCACATTAAAGAAGAAATCACAATTGCATGTAGTGACGGCACTTCGATTTGGTTGTTTTGTGTGTAGTTTTCGAGTGTCATACACTAGTACTGTTTGTGTTCAAGATATCTGGAAAATCAAATTTAACAAAGGTAATGTATGGGAAAGCAACACGTTAATTTGTGAACGTTGTGCGGTAAAAAAAACAGTTGGCTATATGAACCGCAGTATTGTCTTTTCAGAACCATCCCAGGCCCCGAGAACACACGTAGAAAGACTTCCGGTATGCTCTGGCGCAGGCGCAGAACGTAAATTATAAGTAATACAGACAAGCGCTTCTTCTGCAGTTCCTAGTTTAGTCTTGAGTTCGTCAGTGGTTAGCAAGTGTACAGGTTCTCTCTCCGCTTGTTAGTGGTAAAGCGAGCTGTAGAGGTGGTGTGTTGGAAGACTGCGCTCAATCTCCGACACAGTTTTTGTGTTTAGATACTTTGATTATTTTTTGTGATATATAGTATAGTGTTCTTAAATTCGATTATAAATGGCGTATAATGGAGAACAAATAGTGAGGAAAAACACACTGAAAGTTGACTTTAGTGAATTTCCTCATCGTCCCCATATTATCTCGATACATAATATGGTACATGATTGCCTATGTCTAGAACCTAGTGAAGTTGTAGCTATAGAAATATGACATTATTTGAAGAAATCGTTTATTAAATGTGTGAATAGTGAAGTGGCTGAAAGGGTGTTACAACAACGTAAAGGTGAAGTTATTTACATTGAGAATGGCATAAGATATAAATTATCAATTGAACTAGAACGTCCACCGGAACCAAGTTTCATATTAACGTCTGTACCTCTTGAACTAACGGATCAGTTTATTGCTGAATGTTTCACAGTGTATGGTGTGGTCTCGCCTGAGAAACAACTTTTTTACAAGCAACTACGTTATGACGTGTACAATGGTAAAAGACAGATCTTTTTTGAGAAATTAAATCGTGTTCCACTGAGATTTGTTCGCATGCTGAAATTTAATGTTCAGGTTTTTTCGACAGATAATTCCATTCAACAAAATCCTACTCAATCTATAACATATACACGATCTGAAAAAGAGCAAGATTCAAATCTTGTAATAAACTCTTCAAATTTTCCTACATTAGTACAAAGTTTGCAACAAAACGAAAGAAGTGACCTTCAACCAAGTTTGATTGCTCCTGCTCAATGCTAATCGGGGTGCAGCGTTGACAAGGAGGTACAAGACAATGTAACTCCTGTAGGATTTGGACTTAGTGTAGTGCAAGGAAGTAAAGAACATAAAGAAAAACAAGAATTTTTACGTTACAGTGCTTGTGCTGAGAACGGCGAGTTATTGTCTATGAATGAGGAACACATTTGGTCCCCTACTATGAATTTAGTTCTCAAATAGCTGAAGTAGTTTGCCAAGAATATAAAACCTAGTAAATAATTTATAGATGAGATAAGGATGGCTGATGGAATCATAGGTCTTAGATAGGTCGAAGTATAAGACATCTAGTTGTGCATGATTGGAGATGCATTGAATCGCATCAGTGAGTAGAGCAGACAGATTGGTCAAGCAAGATGTACCGGGTAAGGAACCATGCTGTGAAGGATTTCACTGCGGGGCAGTAAATTTATAGATACGGTCTTTCATTATTTTCTCACATATTATTGACAGAGGTGATAGTAAAGAAGGGACGGAACTTCATCAGGAGTTGTTTCGATAAAAGACAAAGTGTCAGAACAGACAGAATACAAAGAACGAGGTAACTGGATAGGAACAGAGTGAGAAGTGATGCTGTTAGAGAAGTACTTGTTGAAAAGATTAGCCCTATCATCACCAGATGCACTTACAGTATCATGCCACACTTCAATTGGAATGCAAGAGGAATTTGTTCTCCTTTTGAACAGTGATCAGTGACCGATTTTTGGTTAATTTCATTGTTTAACTGTTATCGGTTAAAAATAAATTTAGCTTTAAACCATATTTCAACAAACATTTTATATCGTTGATAAAACGTTAATACGATTGAGAGTTGGCGACGATGCAAGAGCCACGCACGTGTTACGTCACACCTGCTGTGCAAATTAAGCTTCCAAATCTCTGTTTCAAAGCTGCTAGCGTAGCTTTGTGAATAGAGTTTCGACTCCATCAGTAGCAGACCTGGGTTCGAAACCCGGCTGGTGAATATTTTTTGTTTAGTTTTCTTTTAGAAACATCGCGTACGGTCATATTTATTATTAATGTACTTGTAAACATGAAGTATGTTAGGTTAGAAAATATATTTTTTCTTCGTTATACTCGACGTAAGTACGTTGAATTTCAAACTACAATGCAACAAAAGCTTGATTTCTTTAATAGGTTGTTAATATCACGTGTTTTCAACTGTTGTCTTAAACTATGCTATCGTGATGTTTCATATGCGTTTTTGCAAGTTAATCAAACGAAAATCGAACTTGAAAGTGAATAGAATGAAATTGCTAAATGGTAAGAAAATTATCTATTTTATGAACGGAATCAGAAATGTGTGGTTCAAAGTCTCGGGTCAAAGTTATCCCTGATTGGCATAAGTTCAGTATCTTATTGACTTTGTTGTATGTTAGTTAGATATGATGGAGAATATTGGAAAATGCTAAAAATATAAGATGGAACTCTTTTGGAATGTTCATATGATGTCATGGGTAGACAAGTCGTATAATTGATATTGTAAAAGAGAGAGTGCTATTTAAATATCTGATTGTGCAAATATAGTGGCAACAAGCTATATTACAGGATATATATAATCTATAATAAATGGATGTCATTGGATTCCTCTACCTGGTAATTATTGCATACCGTTGTACAAGCGTAAAACGTATGGTGATACTTTAGAATGTCTATTCGCCCTATAATCCATAATGTTGCGAACCCAATGTCGTGTTACTTATTACACTATTCTATAACTAATAAATAGTATAAATAAACTACGTATTACATGTTCTCGTTTACATGATGAAAACAGACTGAATATTAAACCATATTTCAGTGAATATTTAATTGCCTTGATATGGCGTTAATGGGATGTGTTTTCAGCTTTCGTTTTAATCTATGACATAGAGTTTGGTGCATATGTGTCTTTCAAAGCCGACGTTTTACACTTACTGAAAAATAGAAATTTAATAATAATGTTTTTCTTTTTGCCATGTACGACTATTTTCACCGTCTTTGGAATACAATTTCACCTGGTGATTGTTTAGATGGCTGTATTTTCTAATGATATTTTCATTGTCTATTTCAACCATATTTCACCGTTAATTAAATGGTTTATTAACGTTTCGCAAATCCTTTTTTTTTTAAAACCAACGTATATTCTAAACGTTCATTTATATCCGTATCACAAGACAATTGGTGAAGCCCTTATGAAATTAAAGTCTATATGCATGCATTTACTTCATAACAGTCTTCGTAATATGAAAGGAATAGCAAAATGTTAGTTACTCAGAAAATGCCTCCATACTATAATGTTAGGGACGACGAGGCTACAATTAATGAAAGCGATAAGTTTAAGGTTCGAATCCTACTGCAGACAGTTGGAAATCTACAAACAAGTTAATATATCATCATGACAGCAACGGATAAAATAAAACTAAATATTATAATAATGGACAGTAAATATTCTTACTAACTCTCCATTAAGAATATCAATCTCTTCTGGCCAACTTTAAAAGGTTGAACAAGTGTACAACGTTGAAAATATGTTTTGAAATTACGTGTTTTCATCGTAAGCTTCTGGACGATGAAGACTACATTTATTCTAAACCTCTTTTTCAACAGTCACTCAACACTGAATAAACTGTTGCACATGCTGAAATTTTGGTACAATACAACATTAGTACGACCGCTTTTTTTAAAAGGTTTTTAACGTATGTGTGCTACAGGGGTTGTAACAAAAGTATGCCCCGGTATCCTTATCTATATGTATGTGACTGTTTATATTTGAAGTTTTCACACGAGCCAGATGTGGTGAAACACTTGACAAGACGTATTAGTACATTTATAATGAAATGCGAAAACGCTTGGCATACGGAAGCTACTTTGTTTTTCCGAAAGCAATTTGTAGATGTGAACCATGCAAAGACAGTACTGATAATTCCTTTCAGTGTGATGTAGTAGCTGAAGAAAACAAAATCATCAATCCAGTAAACATAATAATTTATTACTTATATAGTTTAATAGAATAGCAGAAATGGTGTCTGAAGATAGTCCTGCTGATATAATGTTGTAATGATAGTAATTGAACGGTATGTTCTCAAGGACAAAAATAGGAAGCATGCATTAACTACTCAAAGGCCGTACGTAATTACGGTATACTATATAGCGTTTACCGTTGAAAAAAAAATATGTATAA
>JAGDQP010005256.1:15851-26705 GCA_022664845.1 Lepisma saccharinum
AAAAAAATATATCAAAATTTCACATATTTTAGGATAGCACTGACCCCAGACCATATAGGCGGCCGAAACTTACTGGATCTTATTCTACGCTTTAATACGTTTCAAACGGTGTATCATACGTTACAATCGGTGGAGCGGTTCAAAACTTACGACTTTTTTAACCGAATCACAAAATTTTTACAAATAATAGAAAGGTATGTCCTTCATTCTGTGTGTCTTTTTGTTTTAGCACCAAATGTGTGGTACCCAGTTTTAGGGGTACTGCGGGTCCCCATGACAATGGATCCAAGCTTAGATTTTTGATAGGAGTTACGGTTTTTGAGATATGGAGCAAAATCGATCTTGTATCCTTTCGCCATAGTGACACGTGCCACTTTTTAAATACGAGCCCGTACGGATAACACTCTCCGCCACTGCTCCACTCATCTGGGCATGACGTAAAGGAGAAAAATGTAAAGATACATGACCGTACCTAATTTTATCTAACTTCCACGGTTCCATGGTCAGTAATTTAAGAAAATGTAAGAACAATGCAAGACAAAAATATTAATCATTAAAATAAATTTTGAAACTTTACACGACCGAACCTAACCTTACCTAACCTCCACTTCGCCACGGTAACTAACTTAAAATAATGTACGTAAAATGCAGGAAAGCGGTTATTATTAAACACATGAAAATATATTCTGAAAGGAAACTCTAATGTTAACCTCGCCGGGACTCAAACCAGGGCTTTTTTTTTTTACCAACTCGACGCCTTAACCACAAGGCCTCCGAAGCAACCTCGCAGATGTGGTTTCTAAGTTGTATTTACAGTGCACGTGTCTCCTACACATTATACCGCGTGTGCAGGAGAGAGGAGCATCGGCATAGATGGCTCGTGTTACAGTCTTTTTTTTATAGGCAGCCTTACAAAATAAGTGATATCAGTACAAAACCCCGTTTCGGGTAAAAGGAAGAGTGACGCAAGAATTCTGCTCACAAAAGAAGTGATATCCATTTTGCTAGTTACTTTCTTTGTGTCACTATGGCGGAAGGATACTGTCTCTTAATTTTATTACAAAGGCAATACTTTCGCCATAGTGACACGAAGAAAGTCACTCGCAATTCTTGCGTCACTCTTACATTTACCCCAAACGGGGTTTTGTACTGATATGTATATACAGTATATATATATATATATATATATAGAGAGAGAGAGAGAGAGAGAGAGAGAGACAAAGTTTGTAACGAACTGAATAAATTTTAATTTACTTTAGCGCCTAAAAGAAGATGATATCGTAACACGCATCGGTACCTACAAGCAGTTGCGGATTGGGTCCCCCGGGACCCCATCTGGAAGTGCAGTTTAGGTGCCCCACGGTAGGAGTCATATACATCACGTAAAATACGAGATCATCTCTTTCTAAGAGTTCTGTCCCGGTGTCCCAAAAACGTTTGCCGAAACGCTAAAATGTCCCGTGTTTTGTGTATGAAATACAAACTGCAGGGTCAATAGTTGTTAATGAGGTCAGTCAACAAAAAACTAACATGATTGCTCATTGTTTCTCCCACAAAGTCATTTAATTTATACTACTTTCAAGTAGCGGACAGACAATACAGACAATAACCATTTTAGTTCGACAAATTTAGCGTTTAGTTGTAGTAGCAACATAAATAACCGAAGGCAGAAACACATTATTCCAAAAACCACTTTTTTGGTGTTCAGGATACAAAAGAAAACAATGATTTTCCCATATCAATTAGAATTTTCCTGTTCACATATGCAATTATGTTTAGAAACGAAATATTTTCAATGAAAATATTGTTTAGAATACGAATTAAGAAATATATAAGAAACACTCTTTAATAAACACAGCTTTATTCCGAAATCAATAACACCTTTAGAATTCTAATTTAATGCACTTTTAAGTGATCCTCCCGAAATTATGATTTGGAAACATTTACCTGGTCATTTCCTGGAGTGATTGAAGACCAAAAAATGTTCTTCACAACCTCACAAAACTTCAGACGCCATATTGTATTTGCTATAACTGTAGGAAGCTCTCCGCTGAAGCTACGTTTCACAGAGCCCGAGACCTTTACGATAACCACATAAACTTATAGACAGTGCAAATACAGTAGTAGCTTGGAAACACACGTAGGCGATATAAGGAACAGGGGCGATATTTGGGACACCTACCCTAACGTGTTCACTAAAGATAGGATCATGAATTTTAACATGTGTTAAAGCTGTCGGAGACACGCTCCAAATAGCCGGTTCCAGGTCTCTAGGTCACCCCTGGGCTGAAATATGTGGGGTGGAAAGTCCCTATAAGAAAAACATGGGGAATGGGGTGTCATTTTAAATTTTAATGATATAAAACTACCAACATTAGTGTCAAACCCATAGCTTTTGGAATTACTGAGATAAATATTGTCATTTTGGCTGTCTCAAAAGCTGAAAGTGCCTAGCCCAACAAGATAGCAATACCGAGAAAGGAGTGCAAACTGATGTTTAAAAACAATTTGTTTGATGTACCGTGAATCGTTTGCCGTAGTCAGGAATCATAAATTGCATAATTTCTAGTGTAATTGTGAAATTGTAGAAGAACACTTCGTGTTATCGGAAAAGTTATATTTCAGATGGATGACATTCAATAGATCTTTCAGAATCGGTATATGCACAAGGTAGTGCGAAGAAAGCCAAAAGACTTTGTTGCGTTATCAAATCAGGAGAAAAGCTGAATCAACAGCAATACATTAGTGTTGGTAAATGAATGCGTAGGTTGGAATCAGTTGCTTATACTCCAATAAGTTTCCGTTTAGCCTCAGTATTACATAATCTTTGTTGGGAGAAGTTCTTAATAGACTAACGTTTATATTTTCGGTTTGCACTCTTACTTATATCGTATTTATTAACTTTCATGGATATTGAACAGAAAGTCAACTCCGGAAGCTAGTATACGATCGCAGATGGGTTCATATATCGGATTCTATAGTATGAACACATGTACTTTATCAAATAAGTAATCTTTACTGACTATAAGAAAAGTAGAGGAGCTTTTACTTTTTATTTACGAAGTGATCGAAGTTGTTACATAATAATTCATACAGGAAGTTTTATAGTGATATACTGTAGTAATAACAATGAGACATTAACAAAAGTTAGTAGCCAAACGGACCATTGACCGAAGAAAGAATCATGTTTTATTTAGATAATTCGTCTACTGTAAGAAAAAATACAAATGTACCAATAAGGCAATAAAAAGATATATAAGTTTGAAGATACCGTCAACGAGTACTTTAAAAACAGTGTTTTATTCCTGAGCAAACCATTCTTTGTTTGTTTCTTTGTTACGAGGTATTTTACCAAATTTGCTTAATCCTCAGTCTCGTATTGTGGATTCCATCTCGACCCCGAACGGACGTCATAACTATAAATTTATTGTGTAGATTAATGAAAATGGGATTAAATAAATAATGATTCTTACGAAAATATTAAGTTTGTTTTGCGTTTATAACAAGAACTAACCTAAATTGAAACAAATGTGAGGAAATCAACCATATTCACGCCTCCCCGTTAATATAGTACAGGTAATGAATGGAATGGCATATCCATTCAAATTTTAAATCGTGTATGCTCTTACAGAGAATAAGATAAAGAGATCTAATTTTGTATATAATGAATACGAAGTTCATATACTGTATGTGTGCAATGACCATGAGATTCCTTTCAGATTAGCATCTTCGAAATACTTAATATTATTTTAGCTACATTTCTTAAACTATGGCATAAAGTCTTACGAAAATAAGAATACGAAAATTTTATAGGTGTGTTTTTATTTTATACAAAACTTTCTGAAACTAGAATACATTTTTAAAATACCCACATTTCTATTTACCCATTATGTTATTTTCTTATTAATCTCATTATTTAATGTTGAACAAATTGCAGCGCACGGTTTATAATTTTTAGAATTTCATACTGGGTGAAAAATGAGCGTCAAAACTCCAATTTGTAGCATGTGAAAAAGAAACTTTGGATTTAACTGACATTTAGGAATGTCACATTCTTACATTACTCTAATGTATCACAGAAAATGTTGTAATGAGATTAGGGATCACGTTGCAAGGTCTCAATCATGAAATGCACTCTTTGTTCAGCGTTTACTACAATTTTGTCGTCCGTAAAACTGCAGCGACTGATTTCAACATTTCTCGCGCTATTCCATGACCTGTGACAACTGACCTTTAAATGCCTATTTCTCAAAACCACACATTTTAGAAATTTTGTCACAGAAACGTTTTTCTTGATTCGGTGCGACTAATTAACATCCAAAGTTTGTCACATATATGTCTATGTATCACCACAGAAACAAACTGACATTGCTCCTTCAGTAGTTTTCTATATTATTTAAGTCTTTTGCATTTATAAATCACTCAACCTATTGGTAGAGACATGTTTGATTTTCTAAAAGACCTTACATATCGGTCGAGTTCTTAAAAATCTTTTTCGTCATTCTGTCAGAAGAAAATACAAGGCTTACTTTTATAAACCCTGAAAAGTACAAGTTCTAATCGGCCATCTTTTGACACAAAAGCATGTCCTATGTGTCCCTTATCAGTTCATCACATGAGTTAAGTGCTCCTAACTTAACGCGAAAGCTTACAGACTAGACTAAAGCGAGAGGAAGAGAGAGTACCATCGACGCAGTTCAGAAGAAGACGCAATAAATCGTAAGAACAACACCAGCTGGCGACGTATCTGCTGATCTATGGAGGTGGTAGGAACGAAGACCCAATAGCGAGTTGATTTACGGTCTAATTCTCACGGCTATCTTCATCAGTTTTCCTTGCACTACTGCCATCTTCCTCTTTAATGTCCACTCCATTCCATTTCCAAGAATAACTGGCTTCTTTTTCCAACACGTCTTTCGAATAGGAAGCTCTTCCTCAGTGGATGAGGACATACTTTAAGAGATTCCGTTACAAAGAAATTTAAAGAAAGAAAATTAAATTTCGAACGAACTGGAGTGAGTTAGCAAGGAAGAAAGAGTTAGAGAGAGAGACAAAGAAGGAAGAAAGGATGGATAAAATTTTATACTTTTTCTAGCAAACTCAAGACAACATTAAACACTTTCGTAGCAAAATGTCAATCAGAATTTTCATTACTACACTGGTGTGCAAAATTAAAGCAAACGAAACGATTTGGCTAGAAACATGTTTCTTGAAACATTAATGTGGTAAACAATGATAGCAAAACCGCAAAGAAACAACTTGTACATGAAAATAATTAAATCAGTCCAATCTTAGGATAGCAAGATCACAAAATAATACTAGCAAGTATTGTCAGAAATACCATAAAATAAAATAGACTGGACAATCTAAAAAAAATGAGCATAATAGGATGTATGGTTACCCCTAGCAGCGATTCAGATTTGGTAATGACATTGTACTGGTTCGCAGTATACCGCGCCGTAATGCTGCTAGGGATGATTATGTATTCTTAAGTTCATTTTTGGGAGTCGACCACTGTATTTTGTTATCTTGTTAAGAGAATGCATACTTTGAAACTTCGTAAAATTTACGAATTTGCTATCATAATATTGGACCGTATTAAGTATTTGACATGTACAAATGTGGTCTCTTTGCAGATTAGCTATCGCTGTATATGATACCAAAATATATCTTGGTGGTAGCACCAAGTGTTTCCAGAAACTTGTTTCTGTCTAGACTACATCGTTTGCTTCAATTTTAGAAATTAGTGTATAATTAAGATCGTGTTTCTTTCCCTGTCCATGTGACTAAAGTTTGAATTTCTCTTGGCACTTTGAATTTCACTTGGCAAAAAGAATATATCATCCCAAACAATTAGAGTCTTTATGGAGTTGGTGTTTTTACAATAAGATACAGGTTGCTGCAAAGTTGTTTGGTCTGTAAGGTATTTCCTAGTATTTCAAACATCCATATATGTATTTTTCAATAAACTTGTAAGCCGTTTGCTATAACGAATAGGCAGTAAAATAAAGTCGCCATACATATGTTATCTTCTATAGTTTAAAGAGTTGTTGATTTTACATAATTTTAATAGTCAACATACTACTGGTTTTTAAAATATTTACTTTGTAAATCAAATAAATTAGTTGCGTTTAATACAAACATTCTTATAACTTTGAAAATATTCATATTTAGGAAATTTTGGGTACCTAAATTAATCCATCCTTCTTCATGATATTTCTTGTTTGTAAGCATTCAACTACTTTTGAAAGTATGAAGATTAAACGGTCTTGCACTTTTTTTTAAGAAAGAGCACACTCATATACAGATAATTTAACATGCTTCTTTATTTTTCTCAAGGATCTTTACCTAGTTTAATCACTTATGTATTAGGATTATGATTATAGGTAGTTCGTTGCCATGTGGACATGTTGCAAGAGAATAACTTTTCCCTTTACTTTCGTGCGTAATTCGGCAATTTTAAACGTGCAACAATTACACATTGGTACGTGTGTAGTAAATAAGTAAGTGAAATTCCAACCTTTTTTAATTGTCCTAGGGAGTCTGGTAATAATAATACAAGACCTGAATTTGCAAAACATTCCAAGTCTATTTTTTTTGTATTTTCATTTTTTCGTTTCGTCGGCATCTGTTTCACGGGCTATCCACTAGCATAAAATATTACATCTTAATCCCACCACAGAAACCCTTTTTTAATACAAAATAATTTCCGCTGAATAGGATAACATACAAAGACCTTGGACTGTTTTTCGTTCCTCCTGAAAAATACACTCCGGTGGAATTGGGATGTTTTTCAATTCAGGTCTTCAATTGTGAAGTTAAGGAGGTAAGGACGAACTATAACGCAACCGCAAACAACAAAGTCACCTACACTGGCACATCGACATTATCGAGTGTTGAAGCTAGTACCTGGTCAAAATCACCAGACTTGGATTACCGTTAATTAAAAATGTTAACGAATGTACAGTCACGGCCATGGCTGCTGTCCGCAAAAGGGAAGATGATGTACAAAGAATACGTAAACGCTTCGGTAATCTTTGTAATTCTGGGCCATGTTTGAGTAGCTAATTACTTCGACCCGTATCGATTCGTAATTAAACAGGAAATTACTGTCTGATAACTCGATGAGTATGCATGGTTTTATAGAATGCTCGTTGAACGACATGTGTTGTAATTAATGATGAAAATTTTCTGGAAAATTTTCCACTTTATGAAAAACTTTTCGCTTGTTCCTACATTGTTGCTGTACCTACATACATGAAAAATACTGTTGTTCCATAAAATGAAAAAGCGAAGGAAACCTTTTTGCAAAATTTTCTGTTTTATGAAAGGATTTTCACTTGTTCCCACATTGTTGCTGTATATATATATATACATGAGAAAATCCTGTACTTTCATAAAATAAAAAGGCTAACAATTCGTTATTTCTGGAAAATATTTACTTTCCCCGAACTTTCCTTTCACCGCAGAGTGCAGTAAAACAATAATACTAACACCTGCGCACGAATCAAAAGCACAAAGGATTTTTTATCTGATCAAATTTCATTGTTTCTGTTTATTTTTCTACATAGAGTGAGCGTGTGCGATTGTAAGAGTCTGTGAAAGCGACGGACGAAACCTTTGCACAATGAAACTGGGAAACAAAAAACACCCTTTTCATAACATAAGGAATACGATCCGATTATCTCGGATATTTTAATTATATTCGTATAATTTCGACTTTATCGAAAATTTATGGGTGTTCAATACAATTAAATCAGCGCAGAACTTTTTACAGTCTGTTAAAATCTTCTTTAGAAGGAATTTCAATGCACTTTTGTTTATTAAATAAATAGTAAGACGCATTTATTTTCCCTGTACTTGACACACACAGAAACACCATATAAATTTTTCATTATCAAGTACGAAATATTTAAGCTCAGTGGATAGCACAACGGTTTTATTTTCGATAAGTTTTTATAGCAAAATTAGAATTTGCTGTTATTTAATATTCCTAAACATGGATTCAATCAATTTTAAAGCCTAATGTTCAGTTTATACTTGAAAGTGGAAACTCGTTTACAACGGAAATTTTCCCACCTTACATAACTAGTTGCAATGTGTCGTGCCAACAGTGGAGTATAAGAGATATAGCGTTACGGTATGGGGTTGATCTTCATGGAATAAACCGTGTTCTTTATTTACTTTCAACGGAAATCTCAATACGCAAATTTACAAAATGTCTTATTTTTTCTGAGCTTACTACAGTACAGGAGGAATTTATTGATGTTCGTTTTTCTTGTTCAGCACATCAACACATCAATTCTCATAACATCTTCGCCAGTGTGTTGTAGTGTAACGAGTTGTCGAGAAGAAGGTTGAGGTGAAATATGGCCTGCACAACGTCGAGACCTCAATCTTACTAAATACATATATGATGCATCAGAACGTCTACGGTACTCCAGACTCACCACAAAACATTGATACCTAGACAAACTGCAACTTTTATGTGATTGCGCAAGAAGAGTGATATGCAATTTAACATTGTGGAAGATAAAAAGTGAACAAACCCGTAAGTTTATTTCAACATGAAAATTCTTTGAAGGCGTAAACTGATAATATAGCTTTCCGTAAATGTTCTGATACTTTTGATCACAGAATGTATTCCGAAAACTTGTGATAAAAGGATATACTGAAATGTAATACTTATTAGATGAAATGTTTATACTCATGGCAGTCAACGTGGAAAACTCCCCCGAATTTGTGAAGAGGACTTAGAATTTCAATTTTAAAGATAAAGCGAAATCAATACACATAAGAAAATATTGTTATCAAAAATATATGATTGACAGTCAGAATATATGCACACGGTTAATGGTAATTGTATAAATGAAATGTTTTATTTTATTTAGTTATCACGAAGGCTTTTGTTTCAATTAAAGACGATAGCATTTGAAGAATTTGGGAGATGACGAGGAAGAAAAGAAAACAAAGTATTTGTGCGTAGTTTCTTTAATAGCCTTCACAGCGAAGGACGTTAATTGTGCGTCCAAGCGACATCCTGACATCTCTTAGAGATCGATGCAATACATATGAGACCAGCCACTTACATCAGGTTCTGTGGTGGACGGAAAATTAATATTCTGAAAGAGGACACTAATAAATAATTAATGAACTATTCTATTTAATAAATGCAAAACGATGCACTTCTAAAGCTGCATAGTTCTGAAGAGCTTCCCCTACGGATTGTTTCTGAGCAGACAATGGAAATTAAAACTTTGCGTAGATTCGTCATTCATTTTCGTTCTTTCTACCTTGTAATATAAAGTATATGTCTATAATGCCTTGAATATTTATCTGGGTCGCTATCATTCCTATTCCTTGTGCATAATAATTCACGGTAAGACATACCAAAAAGATCCATCATCGCCTGAGATACTTCCTGTGAGATATACTGTGCATGCAAATGATCCACCTACTCTTGAAAATACACATATGGAAATGAAGATCAACATAAAAACAAATCACACTACATCGTCTTTCCAACACACAGCAGCGCATGCAGACATATTTGAAAGTCAATGGGGTGCCTTTCGAACACCTCTTGTAACAACTAGTTTGACGTGACAAATGTTGCTTTCAGTGTGCAGTAACACTTTCCAGTTTTACCATATCATATGACAAGATGGAGTATCGGTAGGGTACACATACAAAAATTTGGACCAATAGAACTAAATTTGGACCAATCGGATAAAAACCTGCAGAAAGTGCAACTATGGAAAGTGGAGGGTATTCTTCATAGAAAACCCAACTTTCAAAATATAAAACTTCGACTTAACTCGGTAGTAATGATCCTAAACTATTATTTTATATTTTGTATAATACATTAATCGCATTTTTCCACTTGAATTATATTCGTGGTTGAACAAATGAAGACAGGAAAGGACGTTGCAGAAAAAAACTAACTTAAATGATATCCAAATCAGGATAGTGCAGTTAAAGTTGGAAGATACTATATTTAGAAACAAGTACTATATCTCTATTGCGTTGTTTACTGGAATACGCATTATACAATTATATATTTTGTTTTCAGAGAATCTGGATAATTTGTTATGCAAAATCCTTTCTTAATTAAATAAATGGCTCACCATGTAAATTATTTTCATTTACTTTCCTTTTTCTTCCTGACGAAACTTTCTGTCTTGTTTTGCTATTTTACTACAGTTTTCTGTAAGTCAATTCTCCACTACTGAACTGTAATTCTTGTATCTTTAACATTTTCTGGGTAACTTCCCAGCTGCCTGTTTCTGCTAGCAATATTCATTGCAGTCAGCTCTGCTTTGGCTCTACCTTCTTCTCCCTGACTCTATAGCTCCTGCCATGCCTGCCTCGGTTGCATTACTCACTTCAAAAACTAGAGTGAATTGGAATTGGTTCCCTCTGTCGCTCTTTGGAGTGGAAACTCTTTCTCTTTGTCTCCCATGTGTGTGTGCGTGTATGTGTATATATGTGTGTGTATGTGTGTATGTGTGTGTAGGTGCGTGTGTTGAAGGTGGTTATTGGAATGAGACAAGACCACCGGGAGGAGGGCTTTGGGGACTTCCCCTTACACCCATCGAACCGCTCTGATACTCCTTTTCGATTCATGCTCTCTACTCTAGACCTAAATTGGACATTTATTTTCTTGTCGTCACGGGTTGTGCTTTAGACATGAACTGAACAATCGCACAGAAAAATCGTTGAGGTTTTCCCGAAGACCTTCCAATGTCTTTCTTAGCTTAGGTAATTTTCTTGATTTTTCGTTTCGTTGGCTTTTTCGTTATTTTCTGCCACATTATATATATATATATATATATATATATATATATATATATA
>JAGDQP010005256.1:35943-79602 GCA_022664845.1 Lepisma saccharinum
ATGTATTTTCTTCAAGGGTTTTAATACGATTTACTTGATATTTGATCGAAATATTTCTCAATAACTTTCTTTCTTGTTTGTTTTCAAAAAATATTCCATTAGAGAGAATTCGTACAAAATGTCATTTTCTTTAACAAGACAATTGATGATTGAAAAACCGATCATTGAGCTGTCACTTAAATGCGATTTTTTTTATTCAATTAATGTTTCGAGTTTCACTACGCTTTGGGATTGATTGAGCTGTCAGCCGGAGCGAGCGATAAAGAGAGACGTACTGAGGCTGTGGGAAAGTCTCCCACTTTCTCTCTCAATTTGTCTCTTACGTATAGACACACACATAGAGAGCGAGCGAGAGAGAGAGAGATGAAAGAAGGGTGTAGAGTAAGACAGAGCGTGCGTGTTTTTGCGACAAAAAGAGAGAAAGAAAGAATAGATGGGAGGATGCATTCAAGGATGGATGGACAGACAAATTGTGTGAGAGATATGCAAGAAGAGGAAGCTGAATAAAGATTCCAGGAACCTTACAAATTCTATGATTCAAACTCATCTATTTATGTTCAATGCAAGCTTTCAAAGGGTCCTTGTGCCACTTAAAATGGTGAGCTCTACTCGTAATAAATTCAAAACTATAGATTTTTTTTATATTGATGTAGTACTCATGTTTGCATATAAATTATTCATAATTACTATTTGAATAAACCGAAGTATGTTTATAAACTGATTTTACATCATATATAAATTGATGTATGTGTACAAAGTATGTTCAAAATTATTTTACCTGCTTCAGAATTGCAAAGCGATTCATGATGTGGATTTCTAAACTCACGTTTGCACTGTGAGAGAATGAGTATTAGATAGATTGCTCTTATCTGCAGTTCTGGACTGAATCCTTCTAAATTCATTTTCTATGTACATAAAATGATCGGATTCAATTACTAACAATAATTATTTCTTTAAAAACTAGAGAACATCAAATAGCATGCAAGAAATGCTTCCCAAAATTGTAAGTATTGGTTTGTTAACCATATTTAAGTATGCTTTTTCTCAGAGAGTTTGAGGCTCTTGGTGACCAAGATATAGTTCAATAAAAGCAGGCTTAGTCTACATTTATTTATATGTTCAAATTCATTCAAGCAATTCGAGTAAACTTGTCGATAATTTCGCGACATTCTCCATACTACATAAGGCATCCAAAATCATTTCTTGTTCTCTTACAAGTTATAGAGTGTTATTAATTAAGTAACAATAGGATTTTTCGAATGGTATTACATCATGTTACGTCACGATAGTTGCGTTACCTACACAGGTCGAAAATTAAAATGCAACATAAATCATTGTGTGAAGTAATGGCTCTTTACTGAAATTTCTATTTACACCTTCAACTGTATAAGGGGTGTTTAATAAGTTAAGTTCTATAATTGAATCGGTCATTGCTAAAAGGGGATAATATTATGTTCCATTCATTTTAATAGAACACACACACACGCCCTTTTAGCGATGACCGATTCTATTATAGATTGAATTCCTCAGACTAAAAACAAGAAGAAAGAAGAAATGTCGGAACATACGTGGTTTTGAAATTAGTTGTAGGAAGATGTTACATTGTATTTGAACGCTTTGTATTAGCAGAAAGGTCATTCGAAAGAGCAAATCATATTTTCATTACATTGAGAATAATTTCGAATGGACTAAAACATACCTTGATTCTATTACTTTTCGAATATTATTTTCTGTGTTTCTAACAATTTTCTAATGAACGAGATTTTGAACAAACAAAGAGTACTTTCAATATTTTACGAATACTTTTCAACTTAATTAGTCAATTATTTCTCACACATTCCGGTTATATTTCTGGAGTAAGATTTTGATAAACATTGTAAACGATTTGCTTACTCACTACTAAAATAGTGGTGAAACTCTAGCACACCAACTACGTTTTTCGCCCCCACTGCATGAATAATGTGGCAGCTTAGTTTCAAAAGCCTCTATCCAATCCCAATCATTTCCCTTGTTCCATTCTTGAAGCATACGATAGTCAACATTGCAAACTTATAACGACCATTAGTTACATCTACAATTTTTATGTACCAAATAGATATGGAAGTCATTTATAAATATATTTAATAAGGGAAAGCAGAAAAATAGATCTGAAACCGAACACATCTTTTGACAGCGCACATTGCTACTGGAAAATCAACGTGCCGACAAATATAACAACAGTAAGAAAAACACACACTAAACGTTAATAAACGCTATATATTTACTTGTACTTCAATATACTCAAGCCAGAAATAATTTAAATTGAAAATATTATATTCAAGACTCCAAGATTAGCTGTTGATGGAAATCGACACAACGAGACGAAAACGATGAAAAAAAATCACAATACAAAAGGAATGATCTAAGTTAAAGCTATCTTTTCAGTGAAATCTAACTGAACGGAACTTCGGGTGATCGAGAGATTAGTGTGGCCGCTTTTTGTGGTTTCCAACCCACTTTATCATAAACTGTATGTCCCGTGCTTAGAGACTCACCGGCGCGTTTAGGACATTAATACCAATTTACTCAATCCAACTGGACGCTCTATGGAAATTTGACTCCTTTCGTTTTCTAGTAGGAATGAAGACAACTACTGATTGACAAGGAAACCATCTATACGTGACAGTTGAGTTCGGGAATCAAGTCAAGCATGAATGAAAGTAAGTGCATCACAAGAAACCTAAATGTGGTAAATCTTAGTTCCGAATTCGTAGTCGCTCTAGAGATATAAGGTTACAATGCTACCTGACGATGATGCTGTTCTTACAAGGCCAAGAACTCGAAAAATATTTGACGTAGACCTCTCAAATATGAGGTAGGAACAAATGCATGTGCTGATTTGATTTATGATACAGAAACATTTTCAACGGGAATCAACTTCAAAACAAATTGAATGATAATTGGTTTGGCAGTTATATGATAAAAGAAAAGTATAGAAAATAAAGGGAAAGTATGCCCATTTTAAAAATGCATTTGTGTAATAAGTGTCAGTATTTAATAACAGTTAACCCAGCAGAAAGTTTCGATCCAAACGCGCAAATAATCCGCAAATTATAACGGTTTTTAGAATATTAAATATATGGTACTAAATGCGAAAATTACACTTTTAAATGCGTTTTACTAGAAATCACCTTGCCTTCTTTCCCTGTACCCCTCAACTCATTTAGCTAGAGCGTGTATTACATCAGCAGCTTTGCTAATTGGCAATAACTTAGTAACTATGACATGCAGAAGAAGCGGAGTAATAGAGCATATAAAGAAGTGGAATATTGCCGTCGGAGAAACAGTATCATACCACGAATTAGTATAAGGTTGTCAATTTGAAAAGTTAAATACAGAGAAGGGTTCATTTAGTGTTGGTCGGATCTTTTCCGTAATGTTTTTTTAGAACTAGTATATGAAACACACATTGATAAATTCTACTGTGTGGGGCAACAGTTTAGAATTAGTGTTAAGAATATTTTAGTTCAGAATAGCTCCAAACAGCATAATATATCAATATGTGTTTTATACAAAAGTTTTAATTAATTAAGAAATAGAACAAATTGAATTTTAAAGTTAACCCTCATACTCATTCCCAAGAAGCTAACGGTTTTTCAACTGCAACACGTCAATGCTAAACATGATATATTTCATTGTTCTTCATGTAGTAGCTGTTGAGTTTTTGACGATATACGAAGTTGTTGACATAATACAGAATCCAGCAAACGAGCTATCATAACAGGCAAACCGTAAGAAATCAAACAAAACACCTGTTCAGTTCTTGATGAAAGCTCAATTTGCGTAAAACATAATCAACTTTCTATTCAATTTCTTTTAAAAATTGAACCTCTTTAGAGATATTTCCTGCACGCACTAATTACTGCAGTATCATAAATCAATTCAGCATACACTTCTCTCACCTCACTTTATGTTTGAAAGACCTACGTCAAATAAGTACCGAATTCTGATCCTTGTAAAGACTGAATCAAGTATAATATAGACTAGTGTCCAAAATTAAAGCAAAACGAAACAGAAGAAATATATTTCTTGAAACCCTTGGTGTTACAGGAAGGTATGTATGAGTATGGTATAGAACGAAATCAAAACTGCAAAGAAACAGCATTTATACTTGAAAAATACACAATACAGTTCATTCTCATTTGAATTTATTATAAGGCCTTTAGGCAACTATGGCTCAGGCTGTATGAATGATCATTTGATGAATTGGTGGCATGAAGAAAGTGGGAGGAAAGGGGATAACCCCGAGAAAACCTACGCATACCACAAAGCCCATATGGCATGAGCAGGAATCGATCCGACGACCCCTAGCACCAGAGGTGACCGCTCTACCAACTGAGCCACCGTGGCCCACAGTTCAATCTTATGGTTGCAATATCACAAAATGATAAAAGACACAATTATAATAATAAGATCAGAAAACAAAATAAAGTGGGAAACCCCAAAAATGGAGCTTAATAGAGTATATGATCATCCTTTGTAGTGATACAAGTCTGACAATAGTGCGCCATACTACGGACAGGTGCAGCGAGAAGATTTGTGGCAGTAGCTCCCATTATTCGTGCGGAGCTATTGTGAGAGTATCAAATGCGATAAGTGGCCGTAATCGCGAAGCAACTCACCTTGCTAGGTTGTCCCAAATGTTCAGTTGTATTTAAGGCCGGTTAATGCACTGGCCTAAAAGGGCAATAGCTTCAGTTTTTCAAAAAAGCGATTCACCAATGCAGCTCTATGAGGGCGGGCACTGTCATCGGGCAGGAAGAAATTTTCCCACATACTGCCGAAAATCTCTCAGATGTACTGCCAAGATCTGATCGCGATATCTGGTAGCAATTTTGCCTTGTTCATTCACCCTGGTGGTTTCGCGTAGAGGCGTTCTTCAGGCCCTTGGCCCACAACAGTCACACCGCCACTTTCGTATTGATCACGTTCGATGATGTTGGAAGGATTTTATCCTGTTGCCTGTTCTCCACAGATGAGGCACCGTCGAGAATCAGACTATAAACTGCGACTCATTACTGAATAATACGAACGTCCAATTTTCATCTGTCCAATGATTGTCATCTCGACAACATTGTTGACGATTACTACTCTGAGCAGCATTCAAAAGCACACCTTGCATACTCCAACCTCCTATCTACAGTTTTCCGAGATGCCTTCCTGTTGCAACATCGTGGCCTGTTGATTGACAGTACTCCAATTTTGGGGGCTGACGTTTATAAGCTAATAACGATCTTCGCTTCCAGATATAACTTTGAGTGTCCTTGACCGGTCTTCTGGACGTGTTGTCAGTGTCAGTCAACAGCCTCCAAGGACGATTAACCACTGAGGAATTTACTCTGAGTTATATAATTACTTTGGCCTGTGTCTGTACAGCGTCAAGTCTTCCAAAAGTTTTCAGCGTAAAGAGTTATTTAACAGTCTTCTTTTAACAATTTCTAAGCTGTTGAGTATCATTGGTATCATCTGCCCTTAAGAAACGCTGATAATAAGCACTTTTGTAAACTTTAGTGGAAGTCATTTTTACAGCCTAGGTTGCAGTCACTTGCTATACTAGCGCCAACCTTTCGTTTCTACCATTAACTATGTCTTTCTAAATTAAAAGTGATAGAAATATGTTTCTGACCATGCATAGTTATCATACGATAATTTAAAACAATTATTTATCGTTTTTACCAATATTGCTTTAATTTTAGACACAAGCGTAAATTCTTTAGATATTGTTGTGACCTTAAATCTCTAGAACTACTTCGTATTCAGGACTAAGATTTGGCACACTTAGGTTTCCTGTTATGCAGTTTTATTTAAACTTGGTTTAATTCCAGACTAATCTATGACGTACGGAAGGTTCTCTTTTGAGCAGACTGGTCATATTATCTTTCTCCTTCGGTCTTACTGCTTACCCTGAGAGATTAAATTTGCTCATTGACCAATTGTAAATGACTGACCCTTTTTATCATGAAAATAAAGAATATTTAACGACAATCAAAGTTAAATAATATTCGACTATAAACCCAATGGCTTGAGCCAATATAGTATAAATGTTATTTTTCTGAGAAAAGCATTCGCAAAGAGATTACCAAACTTTGCGAGTCGTGGGAATATAAGCGTTAAATAAATAATATTTTATTCGTTAGCCCCTTAGTTCGACTTAACTTACACTACTGTGCGCTCTCTTCTAAAAGAAGATTTGGTGTTGAAAATTAATTTTAATTACAAATGATAGATTATTTTTATGCATCTTGACCAGCTATATTTATCAAGGATACACTTTATCACATAGTATTTTACATAAATAAATCGTGCTTTTTATTCATTTTATAACTGTAATAACGAATACAGTAGAAAATTTTATTAGTCTTCATAAACATTTAAAAAGTGCCCGTTACTACAAAACCCTAAATTAGTGTGGGGGGTATCAGCCCAAATCCTCGATAACACCCAAAGTTTAAAACTTTTACGGTCAAAATTTGATAGAAAATGTTCAAAACTCACTTACACCCTCTCAAGTTTGACTTCACCCCGCCCTTAAATTGAAAATCCTGGCGGAATCCCTGCCCTAAATACATTTGTTAAGACAATTTGCTAAGAGCTTTTGATCTTTATAAAAGAATTAAGAAACTGGAATAAACTAATTAGTAATTCTAATTAGTAAATTAGAATTGTTAAATTACGAAAGAATAGTTTTAATGAGATGTATTCAGGGATGTACGATATCCTGAGGGGTCAAGGGCCAGGAAAAATCATCCTCACAATTCCCGGTTTCTTTGTAAAATATGTTTCTTTTAAGTAATCTATTTATTTATCTATTTTTCTTTATTTGTAGGTGGATATAACGATGGATTGATATGAGGATAGATAGTTAAACATTAGGTTGCTTATCTTACACGTGGAGTCGCCAGTTCGATCCCAGCTCATTCCAGGTAGGTTTTGTTGTAGACAAACACAGTGTGCGTGGGTTTTCTCGAGGTTCTCTTGTTTTCTCCCACTTTCTTCATTCCTACAGTTCATCCCATCATCCACACGGCCTGAGTCAAAGTTGCAGAAAGATCTTAATAAAATTCAAATTCAATTACGTTCTTCCACATTTTTGAAGTATTTACTTTTCTATTAGGCACCCTGTCATTTCGTTCAGCACTTCAAAAAAACAAACTGTGCGAAATTGTGTCGGATTTATTATTTATTTAGTGTTCTCGATCTGTTCTTAAAAGTTTTCTTTACAAAGGTACTTTGAGTGTGCATTATGAGCAATAGACAGTTTATTTTTTTATTTTATCACATTGTAATTAATTAATTTTTGTGATACAGTCAACCCTCGTTAACACGAATTCCAAGGGACTGAAAAATCAGGAGTTCGTGTTTAAAAAATTCGTGTTAACCGGGGATCCAAATTTTATTATTCGAATACATTTTCTCCATACATACGCACTACATTATACAGACTATACATACCACTACAGTATATTATGTATGTCATAGAAAACACTAGAGATGGTATCGAGACGAGAGTGAGTAGTCTCGGTCTCGTCTCGATTTCGAAAAGCACGTCTCGGTTCCAAATTCGAGACGAGACCAAGACTATTCTCCGTCTTGATACCATCCACAGAATGGTATCGAGACTGAGACAGTTTCGGTCTCGTCTCGATTTCGAAAAGCACGGCTCGGTCTCAAATTCGAGACGAGATCGAGACTAGTTTCGGTCTCGGTACCATCCTCTGAAAAGTGAAAACACTATAGTAAGTTTATTATCCTATCTTCGAAGATTAGAAAAAAAAAAGTTTACATTGCTACTACGTCCATCAATCCTCTTTATAACATCAGTTTGCAACAACAGAAAATTCACTTGAGGACAAAAGGTTTTACATTTCAATAATACTGTAACCAGGGTGCAAATTACGGGGGAAGGGGTACATTCAACGGACCAGCTGCTACATAGTTGCTCAGCAGCTTTTTACAATTTCGTCTTAGAATGGCACTGAACGCAAAGTGCTAACATGTAGCGTAGCTATTGCCATGTTTTCCAGCCTGCAGTAGCCGTAGTGCACTTTGCGCTCAGTTACATTCGAAGGCAAAATTAAAAAGAGCTACAGAGCAGCTAAGTAGCAGTTCAGGTCATCGTATGCTCCCATTCTCGGGTAATTCAAACCCTGACTATAACTGTATTGCAGCTTGAAAAAATATACTCACTGATCATTTTCTGGTGAAAAATTCCTGGATATTCCGCTGTCACAGACGGGAACGAAAATGTCTGGTAACCTCACGGCCAACTGTACTCATGGCTTCCGTAAAATTCGCGGTCACTTCGGATGTTGCAGCAAAACGTTCTAAAGTTTCCAAGGCGTGTAACACATCCTGGCGGGTAGGAGGAATGATATTGTCCTCCTCACTTTCTTCTGATGACATTTCTTGCACTTCAGACACAACTGCTTGTACACCGGACTCCACTGGAGCACACACGGCAACGTCATCGTCTGCACTAACAAACTCTTCAAAACTAACTCCAGGATTCGCAACATCTTGTAGAGTATTCCATTCGTCATTTAAAGTACTGTCGTTGTCACCCTCTAAATCGTCAACAGGATTAGCGTCTGTATGTCTCCAGGCTCTTGTAAAACAGTTCTGTATGTTTTGCGATGACACGGATTCCCAAGATGCGGCGATAGCTTTCACTGCATCAAGCACACTCCAAGTTGGCGTTTCCATATCCTTTTCAGCAGCGCGAATTGCAGCTCTCACAAGTCGCTTTCGATAGGACCTCTTCATAAGGGCAGTGATGCCTTGATCCAAATGCTGAAGACGACTCGTTGCATTTGGGGGGAAGAAGTGAACCTTGACATTGGTTAAGTTAAGATCATGTATGTTATGAGCTGTACACCTATCTAATGTCAGAAGAACATGCCTATTCTGAGCCACCATTCGATTGTTGAAACGAAGAAGCCTCTTACGAAATGATGAGCTGTCAATCCAAGCTTTCTTATGGTGAGAATAGATGCAAGGTAAGGAATCAACGTTTATGTTCTTAAAACAACGTGGTTTCTCGGACTTACCGATCACCCAAGGACGATGTTCGTCACTACCGTTTGCATTACATACAAGGACAACAGTCAAACGTTGTTTACTGCGCCCTCCACCATTGCACTTGTCACCTTTTATTCCAAGGGTACGACTTGGAAAAAGATTGTAGAAAAGTCCGGTTTCGTCCATATTGTACACATCACACGAGGCATACTTTTCTCTCACTTGATCAAATTTACGAAACCAGTTATTTGCTCCTTCATCAACTTTATTTGCTTCACCGCAAATCACTAATGATGAAATTGAGTGTCTCTTTTGGAACCGGTAAAGCCAACCAGCGGAACAACTGAAATCGAGAATGTCTAAGCTTTTTGCAATTTCGTTTGCTTTTGACTGAATTATAGGTCCACTTAAAGGCACATTGGAAGCGCGCATATGATTGAACCATTCTAGAAGTAAAGTTTCGACATCTTCATACTTAGCACTGCGAAATCGCTTAGATTTGTTCCCGGAACCCGATGCAGAAGCATTAAGAATTTTCTCACGCTCCTTAAGTATTGTGGATAGGGTAGATTTGGGAAGTCCATACTTTTCAGCAATTGCACTTTCCTTCAACCCCACGGTCTACTTCCTCTAGGATTTTTAGTTTTGTTTGCAGATCTATACTTGTCTACTTCCTCTTGGCCATAACTTCTCTCGCACTTTTAAAGAATAGAAAAGCACATCTAAACACAGAACTGCACTTTTACCGTATTCGCTCGAAAAATGTCCGCACCCTAACTTCAGAGGTGAAATTTACGGGAAAAAATAGCACCAATACTGCCTACTCCCGAAAGGTCAAGTGGTGGAAACAGCGAGCATAAGCGCCCTCCGCAAATGGAATTTCCACGCAGAAAATCCAGGTCAAGTTACAAGATTGTTGTTACAGCAATTGTTGTTAAAATTGTTATAAAATAAACACAACACCTGCATGTTCAGCGCTTGACGGAGGACAGAATCAACACCTCATAAGAGAGGAAAGATACCCGTTTCTAGTTTTTCTCTTATTTACAAGGCAATTTTCGTCTGTATAAATACTGTATGACAAAAACTGATCTGGAGTGAAATCTAAAATAAGAAAAATGATCTGGAAAAAAACAAAGGATTGAAAGTTCGTGTTAAATGAAAACATTTACTGACTCAAGGGACTAAAAATTAGTTCGTAATTCGTGCTAACCGAAATTCGTGTTAACCGATAAAACTTCCTATAAGATAACGTACAGCGATGCCGGGACCAAAATTTTGTTCGTCCTAACCGAGTGTTCGGCTTAAGCGAGTTCGTGTTAACGAGGGTTTACTGTATATATTTGTGAATGTACCTGCGTATTGCCTATCATCTGATACACTACTAAAGAAAGGTTCTATCTGTTGTATATTTTACGTTGCAGTGAGAATGTTGGCGTGATTGGTCTTTCTAAGAGAGATAGGATTAAATTCGGTATCAGCATGGAAATCGCAGTTTCAAAGACTTCAAATTCTATGGTAGTCCCTAAATATGTCTTGTTGGTCAGGTTCAGATTTACCTACATCATTTTGCTATCAAGAAAGGAAGTTCTATCGTCCTGTAAACATTACAAAATGAGAAGAGAACCAGTCATTCTACAGCAGCTAATGGTTTACCTATATGGTCAAAGGCATTCATACAAGATTCTAGAAACAAGTGATGAACAAAATTTAGGGTATTTTCAGACTGGAAAATTCTTAAAAAATAAGCATATAATTGAAAAATCAATAGAACTGAAAGAGAAATAAAAATTATGGAAAGAAAGCTTGAGTGGCCTTACCGGTGTTCCATATCCCATTGTCTTAGTTATGATCCAGGAAGACATATATTTCCTTCTTGCCCAGCAAAATTAAGGACGGGATGTATAGATGTAACGCTTGTAAGAAAAGAAGCTCTGCAGAAAAGAGAAAGAAGATGATTACAGTTGGATTAAAAGATAGTTTCCAATCTTAAGTTCCCTGACTGTTCACTGGGATTGAGAAATGATAGAGAACATAAGGGAAAATAAAATAACGATCGTCTTCAAATTGTGGTATCTTGACAAGGTGTTTGCCAAGGTGTTTGTGTGGGTGTTACCCAGTTGCCTAGTGTTTCCAAACGTGTTGCCGGAACACGTGTGGCTATTTACAAGCAATAGAGCATTTGGATTTAAAAGATATGATAATGTGTATGTGTTTTCATCCTCATATATGAACACCCGATGTAGAAATGTTACTTACATACTTTGGATCCCAGGTATGTTGGTGGCTACCTTGTCGACATCATATTTTTCAGATTATTCCAGAAGCTCTTTTCACACATTCATTTGGCCCTTCCAGCGGTTCTTACATACTAATTTTCAAGTATGGTCATCAATCGGTTATGAGCACTTCCGTATAGCCTGGTATGATAAACAGACAACAAGAGCAAACTATACCTTGGCTCAGTCAGTTACTGAGATTACAGCCAAGAGATGACCATCGAGAATTATTGTATTTATTTGTTCTATTTCTAGGAGCAGTTCCTGAGAAACGAATTTCCTTTAAAGCATTTTTCGAAGTTTATAGTGCTATATGAATGGTAAAGTCCATTTATGCTTTTAAAATGTGGATGTTCAGGAAACAACCTCAGATTACAATTAAAGAAGGATCCGGAATCAGAGACATTTCTCTTTTCACTGTTCGCATTGTTCATTGTTTCAAGTAGTGGAGTGGCATAGCGAAAAAAAATCATGACAGACTGGATTAAAGCGACAGGTTTGACATAGCTCTTTTATGCCCTCAGTAAAATCAAATTGTAAGGAGCTGTCCAGTTTACCTGTCCGCCCTCTTGAAATACGACTCCATCTTTCTTTTCTTCAAGGTTTCTCGACTTTGTTTCAAATATCGCTTATTATCTCCCCCAAAGGTAGAGTTTAGAGCAAAAAGTGTTCGATTACGTTTTATCTTAAATTAAATTTCCTAAAATTTGATTACAATACTGCTTTTGTATATTTAATATGTTACGCGATATAAGATGTTAAAAGTTAGAGTTTTTATATATAATGGTATCGTTATTTTTTTTTGTCGAGGTCTGGTATATAGCTTCTCAGAGCTTTGTGTACCGTAACAACTTTGGTTACCGGATGCGCGCACTCCTTACACCCTGACGAGATCAACAGCTCAACTGGAATATCATACCCCATACTCCTCCCACCGGGATCCCAATGTCTGTGGGTCCCGTTAGGTTGCGTCCGGAACGGACGGCGTGTATCTCGATGAGCTTTATTGTTTTCTGACATTACATGATATAATACAAAGTTATTAACACAAGGATACAAATAATGAGCAATAGGTATCAAATAGTTTACAAGATATATACGACGGTTCATAGAGTACACTACCGCGATGTTATCAGACATAATTAGGACTTGTTTAGGAAACAAGAACAGAGCAGCTACGGTTTCTGCCATAAATTCGGTGGCAAAAATTGAAATCTCTTGAGAAAACTGGGCTACTAATACTTCAGTGTCGTTTTCGAGAACGACAGCAATATATTTAGGAGTAGCGTCGACATATACCAAGGTTCGAACGAAGTCAGGTTGAAACAGATCACAGGTCACTAAAATGGTCTTTTTTACTGAAGCACAGTCCACTGAGGATAAATGTTTTCGTTGTGTGCCGACACTAGGGGGAAATTCAACGAGGAAAGCGGTGCTGTCCAACTTATATAACCTGCAATAACTCCAACTGAGAAAAGAGTTGGAGCGAAAAGTAAAATGTGCAAGTACTTAGAATGGAGACTGACATAGTGATAGTTGACACCTGAATACTTAAGTATATCACTTGTCTAGTAGCCACTAATGCTATTTTATTTATATTAACCGCTAGAGTAGAATTGCAAACTATCGACACTGCTTGATTCGCTAGTGACACTGAGCCATACGGAAGTATTTCATCGCAATACACCAAATACGAGCAATGAGGAGATATGATAATTCCTTACGCATTGCTGTCTGCATGAGAAACGGGGAGATTGTCCACACCATGGGAAATCGCTTACATTGAATATATATTGATCCACACTTGATTCCAAAAAATGACGCATATATGCGACTAAAGATATGTGATAAAAGTCGTCTCTTAGGTCAATTTTTAGCAAACATTTTATTTCTGGAAACACAATTCACGAAATCCGTAACTAGAGGCAAATGTACTGGAGATGTGTAGCGTGTAGTTCAATCACGACAATCATAGATAACTCTACCACTACCATCCTGTTTTTCCACTACAAAAATTGGAAAGGAGTTAACGATTAAATGTTTACAAACTTCCTCCAATATTTGCTGAGGACATGTTCTCAAGAATAGGTATCAGAGCACGAGAGGTGCCTCGTAAAGCCATAGAATAAGAGGAAGTCGGAGCAGGATGGGGTGGTGATGCGGTGACCAATTCCTCAGGAGGTTAAAACTGCTTCACTATTTCAGGATTGAGAGACTTAGGCAAGCTGTTGAAATGGGGAAGCGGGGCCAATCTTCTGGAAGGTCCCTTTCCGAAGCAGAATCACCGGGCGTCCCTGGTTAATTCCGCAACGGGAGATACGTCTTCTTGATAGTCAGCATCTAGAGTAGGCTAGATTCCACTTACATTTTGGATGAGTTGTCTCCAAAATTTCTAATCATCGGAAAGATCATTCCAAGGCTCCTGTATTCCTAAATCTCGGAGAACGTCCACATTGCGAGCTTGGGCTAAGAGAAGAGGTTCACCTGGCGGCCAATCTAAATCCTTGTTGCGAAGATCAAATTCCAAGAGAAGATCAGCTAGAAGATCCGGGAGCTGCATCGGTGGTCCAGAGACAGGACCTTGGTACTGCACCGGGTCACCGAAAGAATTCACCACAAAATCGATTTGATTATGAAGTGCTTGAAGGTCCAGCCTTACGGGGTTTCTCCTGCGTCTTCTGTGTCGAATGTATGTCTATTGACAAGCGAAAAAAATAAGTAGAGTGGACCACAATTCCGGGAACGCTTGTGCAGGAGGCATTTGCGGTGGAAATGCACCAGTTATACTGGAGGGCAATGACCAAAAGTGGAACTCGTTCGTGAAAGAATGCGAACTCCGAGGGAAGAAGCTCGTGGTAGAGATGAAACATGATTTCCATAGCACAAATTTAATTGTACTCTCGCTTATTTCTGACTGTCCTTTTTGGAGAATAAGAATTCCACTGCAGCTGATATGTCAAAGGCATGATCGTCCTTCTTATGCGTGTTATTGGGCAAATTGTTCAAGGTTTCTTGTAACTTGTTAATGGCGGCGGCCAACTGAGCAATTACTTCACTGTTTTCACCCATGACAAACAAAGATGGAGGATACTTTTCACTGAGAGAACACTGGAAGCGGGCGACCAGAAAGCACACAAAATAATGGTGTTCCAGGCGGGACATCAACCACACTTGGTGATGGGAAATCCACATGAAGAGTCGTTGATGGAGAACGAGTAGTCTGTTGCGGATCTGACGGCAACGCCGACAATGTGGGCATTAATGGAGAGTCCAACAAGAAATGATCCAGGCTTCACGTATCGTAAGCGGGGGTTTCCGGATAATACAAACACTTTCGTTTCGGCTGAGAAATGTTACTATGTTCTTATAATAATATAATTTTTGCTCAAATTGTTTTCTATATATCGTCTAATCCAAACTTTGTCACTTGTATCTGCTGTATGTGCTGCCTTATTCATGATTTGAGTTAGGACGTTATATTGTTGATTTTAAATTACACCTGACGATTTCTTTTGCGTGTTTTAGCTTTATGAATATAAACACTCTAAAGTAAATTTACTCAATTCGGTTGTTAGAAAAAAACTTTTAACAATTCATATTGATAAGTAACCTTATGAGTGTGAGTATTGTTGAAGAAAATTTACTGTTTCCGGTACGGTGAGATGCGTTATGAATGTGAGTATTATTGAAAAAAATACTGTTTCCGGTACTATGTGAAAACATTAAACAAATCATACTAGTGAGATGCCTTATGACCGCGAGAACGAAACATGAATCTTTTGTGAGTGGTCTTTGAATAGCTATATAAGATTACAGTAGAGAGAATCCTTTCGAATGGCAAAAGTGTAAAATAAATTTACTGAATTCTTTAATTTGAATGTACACTTAAGAATTCATGCTGGTGAGATACCTTATGAGTGTGTGGTATATAAAAGAAATTGCACTGCATTTGGTATTTAGAAAAAAATACTTAAGCGTTGTGAATATGTGCACTGTCGTAGACAATTTACCGCAAGGTGCCTTACGAATGTGAGCATTGTAAAAGAAAATGTATTACTTCTTTCAGTTTTTTGAAAGATCAGTTATTAATTCATACTAACGAAAAATCGTATGACTGTGAGGATTATAAACAAAAATTTTACAAAATTCGATAAATTGGAATTTGTACTGCTGAGAAGTATGTGATTTCTGTCGACACCTATTGCAATCGGTGGATGTTTTAATGATGTCTGGTATTGTAAATAAATAAATATTACATGTTTCCATATGGTGAAGTACACTATCTAGATATTTTTATGTTTGTATATACTGTATATCTCTTTTCATCGTATTGTAGACTTTCTATATTCTTAACATGAAACATTGATGAAGTCAATTTTGTTAAAGCAAGGTATATTCAACAAAGAACAACGAACTAACGGTATTACGGGTTCATACAGCAACCTATAACAAGTAACAAATCTTGAAAGCTTCTATTTTGAGAACTATGAAAACTACAAAAGAGGTATTTTACTCAAATTGTAGGGAATTGATTTTAAATAAAATATACTCGAATACATTTCCCTGTAAACTTTACAATTGGGGGAGATAACCAGCTATTTTTTAAGAAGTGTCGAAAATTTACCAAAAAAAATTAATAAAAAAAATGAAAGCTTGTGTCTCGGAAACTATGAATGCTACAAAAGCGGTATTGGGCTCACATTGTAGGAACTTTAATCGTTAATAAGATATTTGAACACATTGTGCTTTAAACGCTAGAATTGGGGAAGAGAATCAGCTATTTGTTAAGAAAAGTCGAAAATCTACAAACAAACAAAAAAAAAAAACTTTAAAAGCTTGTATCTCGGAAACTATGAAAGCTGCAAAAACTGTATTAGGCTATATATCAGTGTCTATTTTCCCTAGGTATCTTTATATTTTGTGCTTTGCCTCTGTAACAGCCTAGTTGCTGTTTCCTTTTATATTTATTTTCACCCCATTTATTTTTCTTAGTCTCCGCTTTGTTTTCTGTGTGTTCTCTTTAGCTCATTCTCTTTGGTTGGTTTTAGACTCTTTGAGCGTGTTTCGTTTTGATTTTTGCTTTGGATTTTTAATAGTTATCCATCCAGGTTTTCGTTAGTCATGCAGCAATGACTTGGATCTAACGCTTGTTTTTGATTGGACCCTAGTCAATGCTTCGTGACTTGTTTTTTTTTGCTGATTGGTGTGAATCAGCTTTCTTCTCCGTTTGCTGGGAGAACTGGTCTCCCACGCCATGTTAGTTCAGTTCATCTGTACTTCCTAAGCCCTGTCTGCGAGAGGTAGGTATAAACGCCGAATTTAATATACATTCTGATAATATTTCGATTGATTTCGTCCATTCCGGTAAATTATACTATTTGTATCAAGAAGAATTAGAACCGATATAAGTGCTAACATGACTTTTTCAGCGACATTGTTTCGGAATTTTCACTTCAGTAAAATTTTATTTTGAGATTATTTATCAAAATGTACAGTATGTTCTAAATTTCAGTATGGGGCCGCTATTAACCGAATTCTTACATTACAAGTATCGGTTTGTTAGATTTTAATAATCATATGCCAATTTCTTGTCTCCAGTTTTCCAAATCCATTCGAAATTCCAGGTTAGCCATGTTTGACAGCTACCGCATATTTTCATTACTTAATCAAATTAGCAACATGTCTGTTCGACTAACTTTGCGTACCGTTTTGATGTTAACAGTAAATTTAATATCATTCGACATGGTTCGATAATTTCGGTTTCAACTCCAGCCACTATTCTCCTATAAAAAGTCATATTTTATAATATTATTGTGCATTTTCAAGATTTATTCAGAACGTCTTTTGTATAAGGTAGCAATCATCTGTAATGACGTCACGCAATTATTAGAGCGAAATTGATTCTTTCGGCACCATGTATTTTGGACTAGAACTTCTTTCGCGTAAGTAATGCTGTGATAAAACTTTTCTAAATTATATAAGAATGTTTCGGGAATAATTTGTGAAAATATCAACAAAATTTATTAATTATTATAGAAATTATCGACATTTATATGTGACTACTCAACTTTCAGTTCTGCTTAATTAATACAATGTACACCAGACAGATCATCAAATTTGTTTGTTTCTTCAACTCAACAGTAATTCTCTTCAGATCCTTATGAGATTATCATATCCAAAAACGTGCAATATGTAAATTCAGAGTAATAAATTGGAATTCTGAAATTTTTATATTTCTTCGAACAATCTTGTGTTTATGTTCAGTGAACGTAGTGTAGAAACCTCTCAGTTAACCAGGTACGATCTAAGGCATTAGCTGATAATCCTCATGCAGTGTTTAGTAATATTTGTGATGTGCAGTGAGTTATTTAATGTTTGACTTGATATTCGTTAGAATTTAGCTACAAATCGTTACGTGAAGTTGACAGCAATTGATACTAATTATTTTTGTGTTTCGGTAAACCTATCGTATTGAGTAATGTGATTTTAATTAGATTATATCGGTTCATAAATCCGTAGACCAGTGGTAGGATTCTTTCGCCAGCTGAGAAGTGATAACTTTTGAAAGGAACTATATATTGAATTTCTGGTTATTTCTGCGTTGACATATGAAGTGACTCCCGCATGTGATTAGTAAGAATATATATTATTTGCATTTGTCCGTTATGACAATACGTTTGGACTGATTTGCGATCGTCATTCATTTGTGTTCGTTCGTCTTTATTTCAGGAATTGCGATTCCAGACTACAGGTGTGGGCCCAACTAAGGTAAAGGTAAGACATGGTCTTTTGCCACCCTGTAGACTTCGAAGTGAGTAAAGACACAGTATGAGTCACATATGAGTCGTTATGCGTATCATCGTGTGAGATTATTTCCGAAGTAAAGAGTTGAGTTTTCTTTCTTAATCTGTCGCTAATCTGAACCAGCTGGTACTTCGGAGTATGAACTGACGATCTAATTAAAAGATTGGAGGTGTCGCCTTACCGGTATTTCCTCCCTCGATCTAAATTATTTTTTTTACAGCGATCACAAGGATCTGGAATCCTCTTTCCCAGATACTCTTAAATCTGGAAGGCATTTCTGCTGTAAACTCAACCACTGGGGAAAATAATCAGTGAATTTTTTAAGGAAAAATAAAAATCCTTGAAGGAAATAAAGATGTGGTCGAGTTTTAAGATGGCGTAGCGGAAAATCAGGCACCTCTCTTCCAATTAATTGTACTGATGGTATAGAAGAACTATGCAAAATATGTTGCTTTAATTCAGAATGTCACGAATCTGGCTAATATTTGCTATAAGCGACCACACTAAAGGCCCTGTTCCTAGAAATGACCCATAGCTGAAGAAAGAAGGAGGTACCGGAAGGAAAACTTAACAATTGAAGAGTTGCGTGGAGCAAGAACACTTCTCAGATTTTGCATCTTCTTTAAAATCAATGTTAAAAATATTAAAAGACAAATAATTTATTTGAATTACCTTGAGTAAAATAAGAGTTAAACTCTTGGTTCTTCAAGATAATTCAGCAAAAGTATTAGGTTTACAAACTTTTCAACATTGAACTTAAATAAGCTGAAAATCGAGAAAGTGTTCTTCTTTCACCTAACCGTTCAATTTCAAATATTACACTCAGGACGCTCCAAAGTCTCTATAGTATCTATTAGTACAGCTCGTTGTATTTGCAGTCTTTAATGATGAAGTACCAGTTGATACAAAATGGAAGATGTTCATTAGAATTCAGAACCCAGGTGATGGCAATGCATTGAAACGAGTCAACATTGTTTCAGCTGTAATTGGAGAGAAGCAACTTGCAAACTTTCTCCCATCTGATACGTGCTTCTTAACATTGTAGGATTTCCCCCGAAACTTCCTATAATACATACAAAATTCTATTGATAGAATTAAGATGAAACAAGTTATCTCTGTAAGAAAAAGCCAATGTCATAGCTATAAATGACCTTGCAAAGCAAAGAGTAGCTTCAGTAGTAGCATATGATGATTGCGCTTTCTAATAACGGCTACGAACAGAAACAGTCCATTTTAGATGGGTATTGTATTAAAGAAGAAAGTAACCAGACAGGAATAAATAACTTCATTGAGAGAATGTAAAATATTCTTCTTTATAACGTTCTGAAAGAATTTACATTTTGACAATTTGTTTAGAAATCTTTTACTATAGTCTATTATATTCTTATTCATCACAACATGTAATGGATTAGGGTTCCCTCTCACCTAAAATAATAAACAACCACACGGCTTACTTGCATAGGGAAAAATATTCAGATTGTGAAAGATTTTGTTCCACATAAGAAATAAATACGTGTGTTTATTATTTAAAATAAAAATGAAATGCGTATTTTCTCTTCTTGTATATATGACAATGTTAATATAAAAGATGTGTTCTTATAAGTACATAAGTAAATTTAACAATAATTACTCGTAAACTGTTATAAATAATACATAATTGCTTTGTAAACGCATTTCAAGTATTAACTCAAACAGATGCAAGCTATTAATTTTGTAATGTGCAAAACAAATATTTAAAACGTAAATTATTTCTTTCTATAGATTTTTCATCCCATATCTTCAATAACTGTCGCTCCTGTAAAAATGTAACAATTAAATAAACGAAAACTTGAGAGTACTGTCGGCGCCTTTAAAAATACTTCAAATTTGTAGAATTTTTAAGAGAGTTGTTTTTATTTCACAAATAAATCAAAGAAAAGGGCACCTCCATGAGAAATAATAAAACGAAAAATGTCTATATTTTAAGAAGTATTGTAATAAATATATATCTATACATAGACCGACCATAATCTCACAGCAAATCGTTGCATACCATGGAATAGATGTCCCTAATTGTTATTCTTTCGCCAACTACATAATAGACAAATCTTGTTGGTATGTAGACAACTGTACTTAAGTTCTTATTTAGGGGACTGAGGCGGCTTAGAAATTAAAAGGTAAGTTTAATAAATTTGTAATGGGCCCTCGTGTATGGGCTAAGAATAGCAAAAAGTTGATATTGATGACAAAGTATTTTAAATCACATTATTAGATGTATTTTACTATCAATATATGGAAACAATGTTTAAGTCAATTTGTATTATGACAAATCAAAAACCATACAATTCATCAAGTTCACTCGTATTAATGGTGCTATGCTTTGCCAGTTATAAAAGTGCAATTTATTATTAGAGACGAAAAACCAGGAAACGAGAAGGAGGAAATACCCGTTCCCGGAAACCAAAACAAATCTTACCTCAACTTTCCATTAATCTTGGTTGAATCACGTCTCCTCTGGTATTTGCTTAACTCCTCCACAAAATGTACTTTTCCCTTTTTTTTCATTTCTTTGTCTAAATGCAGGCTATAATGGATTATTTGACCAATACGAACGCAGTGACCACTAATAAATTAAACCCTCTCCATTAGTCCCTTCCACTGTTTTCGTAGCCTATTTGAACAAACCGAAACAAGAGTGGATGGGATGAATGTTATTTCTTTTTCCCTTCACAATATAGGGTTTCAACTACTTGCTGGAAGCTCTTTGTCTTTTTCATAAAACGATGACAGAAGAGGAGTGAGAGAAGGGAAACACTGGTATATTGTATGAAGAAATAACAAACCAAGAGATAGAGAATATGAACATAGTGAAACGTAGCGGGATCGGAAGAACTGTTAGGAGACAATGACGTGAAAAATATAATCAAAAGAATGTTAGCAGATAAAGATGGTTGTTTTTATGATTAAACAGTTTATTTCTGTGGAGTTCAGAAATAAAATATCTTTATAAAAAACAATAAAGACTAGTGGAAGGTTTTAAATCTATGAGAAAATGTAGCTTTCAAGATTATTAAATAATTTTAACATTCTAACTCCCTGTTTTTTTTTCTGAAACGTTGGGAGATGGAGGGAACGTTGCCTTCCCTTTCGGAACGTTCTCTAACGTTTCTAATCATCGCATTATAGTAGATTATAGCTACTTTGAAAGTATAAAAATCACATATTAAACGTAGGATTTTTTAAAGGTTCGTTGTTTCTTCCATGAAACTGAATTACGACTTCTCTTGTAGATAAATTAAGATTAAGGGGATAATTCAAGTCAAGATTCGACTTGTCACAAATTACGTTGATACTACTGGTGAAAGCAAATCTAAACTGATCAGAAGGATTTATTTCCAATCGTACAATTAAATTGTGTGTAATCAATCGTAATGATGTTCAATCAACCAATTTCTATCCAATTTCAATTAATAAAGTTGGATTGAGCGCCTAAATACCGGAATATGTTAACATTGCCAACTCCTGGTCTCCGCTTTGATGTTTATATATGCAGATTCAGCTGTATTCACTAGATATGTTGAGTCTATGGAATATGTTTATGATTTATAGCAAAGCAAACTGTTTGAGACTTTATTTTGACTCTCAGGGTTAAAAAGGCAACCTTTCCAGTTTTGGCTTCATATTGGGAGATCCTTAGTTCGACACCAGTGGTCGAGTGCCCTGAAAGATTTCTTTAGCGTATTTCTTCAGTCATTCAAGACTAATGCCCGGATCTTCAACTTAGGCCATGGAATACTTCTTCCCATATTCTTTCTCCCACTCTATACCGGTCTGCGCTATAGATGCCTAAAAACCAAACATAAAAATTCAATTCAAAACAGCCAATCAGAAACTATAGAAAAAATACACCTTGGAGTATTAAGATTTTATAGCCATAGATTGCATTCCGTACACGTGAAGTGAACTGCGTTGAACTTAGCTGACAAGGGACAATTCTATTTTTGACAATTCGATTTCGGAAAATGCTTGCTATCACCGGATTCAGTACCAAAAGAAACGGAGAAAACAAGTTTGTAGCTGCATGCCGTAAACAGGGCCGGAGATAAAGGGTTCCAAATTTCGAATACAGGACGCAGAAAGTGCTTATAAACACCATGTAATTTTGAACGATTGGAGGAATTGAGATCGCATTGACGTATGAGTAACGTGTGTGAAGCTCTACTGAATAGGCGAAGTGCGCATCATGTCCGTCATTTTAAAAGTCGCCATATTGGATTTAGCGGTGGTTTGATCAACTTATTGATACATTTTCGTGATGGTACACCTTCATACCAAATTTCGTTTCTCTAGCTTCAGTGGTTTGGAAAATGGTATTTGGGCGGCTATGTTGAATTAAAGAAAGCGATTTTTAAAAAGTTTTCTTACATTGCCATTTCCTACTTGTGATGGTACACCTTCATACCAAATTTCGTTTCTATAGCTCGAATGGTGTGGAAAAAGTTTTTATGCGGCCATTTTGATCCAAGTTAACAACTTTTTCAAAAATGTAAATTATTCCTAAACTACTCCTGTTAATACAATTTTATGCCAAATTTCGTATCTCTAGTTCAAACGTTGTGGAAAATGGATTATGAAGTCAGCCATTTTGGATTCAAAATGGTGTCTATACAGGCAGATATTTTGTAATATACTAGTGATGATATACCGTCATACTTCGAAATTTCATATTAAAATTTTTAACATCATTTTTCTTACAGAACCTCAAAATCGCTGATTTCGCAATAAACTCTTGTTCCTGTATAGCATGCTGACGTTTAGTGACACGCGGCACTCGGCTGCATGCACTGTCGTACGTGTTGATACTCCCCTCGATTCGCTCGAGTCGCTGCATTAACAATCCCACGGCAGGCCGCGCAACGAACTTGAGGAGTTTGGAGGAACTGCGTACTTTTATCACAACCAGAATCTGCAGGGCACTGCGCCCCATGATGCAGATATTCCCTCAGACTCCAGAGCGCTGCTGCCGAATGAGGAAACTTCCACATTCTGCCTTTATAACATGCTTCTGGCAATGCTAACGTTTATGACGAGTAAAACTTGGTGGGACACGCAGGAGTATTGGAAGTTGGCGCGAGGAACTAGGCTCATCCATATTCCATTTCACCACTTTTTAAGGTTGAAGGAGTTGACTGGACATTTTGCACCCCTGGTGCTTTTACTCGTATTTCGCAGCTTTTTACACTTGTGTAATTGCTCGCTTCGCCTCATTGGGGCGCCGCCCCCAGAATTCCCAGATGACCTCGCTGGGGCGCACCCCTTTATGGCAATCAGGCTCCAGCTGGGAACTGTACCCTAGTAGGGGAGACGAGCCGAATTTATTCTAACCTACTCGTAATGGTACACCTTCATACCAAATTTCGTTTCTTTAGCTTCAGTCGTTATAAAGTGGTTCTTAGGCGGGCATTTTGGATAAAAGATGGACACATTTTTAACGTTTTCTTATATCTTCGTGACATACTCGTGATGATACACTGTCATACCAAATTTCATTTCTCTATCTCGAACGATGTGAAAAATGGTATTTCAGCTGCTATTTTGAATCAAAGATGGTGACTTTTTTAAAACGTTGTTATGTTTCCTAAACTACTTTTGATAATACATCATTATACCAAATTTCGAATCACTGGCTCAAGCAGTGTGGGAAATGGATTTATGACGTTAATTTTGGATCCCAGAAGGCCTCCTTAGAGATATTTTGTAACCGAATAAAAACACCAGAGGTGCAAAAAGTGGAGAAAAGTTCTTTAGCCCTAAAAAGGTGTGAAATGGGAGACGGATGAGCCAAGTTCCTTGATGACAGCATGTAACAGGAACAAAGGAACTTGGCGCGAGGTGGCAAGGTTCATGATCCTCAAGTTATAAGGATGGTGGGGATCCTAAAACCCACTACGTCCACCGCCACCAACCCTAAGACTGTTGCCAGCTCGCGCCAAGTTCCTTTATTCCTGTTACACACTGTCACCAAGGAACTTGGCTCATCCGTCTCCCATTTCACACCTTTTTAGGGCTAAAGAACTTGGCTCCACGTTTTGCACCTCTGGTGTTTTTGTTCGGATTTCACAGCATTTTGTACGTGTATAATATATATACTCGCTCGCTCGGCCTCGATTAGGTCCTCGTGCCCCGTAGCTAGCTGGTAGGTACTTACGCCCCTTTATAGTAACCACTCTCCAGGACACTGTGCTTCCATGTTGCAGATTTTTTCCCATACTCAGCACCCGTGGGAATGAGATATTTATTGAAACATACTGAAGCTTTCCCATATTTATTGTAACCTACTTGTGATGATACAGCAAATTTGCTTCCTACTGGCGGCCCTAAAAACCACCACCACCTACCCTGAGGCTCGAACTTCATCTGGTGTTTTGCTCGGATTTCACAGCTTTTTATTCGTGTATGTATATACTGGGTTCGCCTCGCTGGGTGTGCTGCCCCAGATTTCCGTGTGCGCCCCAACTTCAAATTTTTAGGGCTACGCCCCCTTTATTGTGATCAGACTTTCTGGAGACAGCGCCCCATGCTGTGCAGACCTTTTCCCATATCGCCTCGGTTGCTGCACGCTCATAGTGGTGGTTTGATCCATTTATTGAAACATTTTCGTGATGGTACACTTTCATACCAAATTTCGTTTCTCTAGCTTCAGTGGTTTATAAAATGGTATTTGGGCGGCTATGTTGAATTAAAGAAAGCGATTTTTAAAGTTTTCTTACATTGCCGTTACCTACTTGTGATGGTACACCTTCATACCAAATTTCGTTTCTATAGCTTGAATGGTGTGGAAAAAGTTTTTGTGCGGCCATTTTGATCCAAGTTAACAACTTTTTCAAAAATGTAAATTATTCCTAAACTACTCTTGTTAATACACCTTTATGCCAAATTTCGTATCCCTAGTTCAAACGTTGTGGAGAATGGATTATGAAGCCCGCCATTTTGGATCCAAGATGGCGTCTTTAGAGATATTTTGTAATATTTTCATAATCTACTAATAATGTTGTACTGTCAAACTAAATTTCATTATTCTAGCGGCAGCCGTTTAGGCTGTGTATTCTTTAAAAGTTTAGGGTTGGCGGCCATTTTGAAACCAAAATGACGACTTTTTCAAATTTTATAAAAAGCTTTCTTTATTTGCTATCAATGATGTAGTTTCATACCAAATTTCACTGTTCTAGCTTTAGTCGTTTAGGCTGTGTATTCTTTGAAATTGTAGGTTTGGCGGCCATTTTGAATCCAAGATGGCGACCTTTTCAAAATGTCGGAATTTTGCTTTATCTACTTATCATCCTCTACCCTCTTACCAAATTTCATGTTTCTAGCTTACTCCAAACACCCTAAACAATATGATAAGTGAGTGAGTCAGTCATTGAGTGAGTGAGTGAGTGAGTGAGTGAGTCAATTAGCCCAAAATGTGCAATTTCAGGGGTCCACAACTAGAACATTGTTTGAGATACGAATATGAAATTGTGTACATCTGCACATATTTACCATATCTCCTTAACGGCAAAAGCTCATATTCCTATCTTTAACATCTTTTTTCTTACGGGGCCCCCAAATCGTCGATTTTGCCATAAACTCTTGTTCCTGTATAACATGCTTCTGGCAGTGCTGACGCTTTCTGAAGTGAAGAACTTTGCTCATGCACTGCCGTGCATGTTGATAAGTAATTCTAATTCGAACATTAAGTCTTATGCTCTACTACGAAGAACCCTATAAAACAATACCTGGGCATACTTAGAGAAAAGTTTCTCGGTTCGTTCCAGAACATGTTACGGAGTAAAATAATAATAAAGAAATTATCTCCCATCAGCCCCTAACAAGTAAAATAGATTTAATCGCCTCATGCAAATTATATTTTAGCAGAACCTTAGAACATAATTCATAAGATTTTAAAGTGATAGAAGCACCCAGAAACGGATATCTTGCTATGTGAAGAAGACGATTCGCATAATGAAATATGTGTGGGAATTTTGATTTTTGAGTGGTCTTTAATTATTATTACAACTTTCCCTTATGTTTTGTATATGATATTATATACGGAAATATTTTACCAACTGATGGCTACTTGGTTTCAAGGCTTACATATTACATTTAATCCTGATCATTTAAAGAACTGATCAGGTCATTCACAAATCATATGCAGGTCTGTTATCATTTCGTTTCCCCCCTTTTATTAAAGAGGTTTCTGTAATTAATTAATTAATTAATACGTACTTAGTGTACGTAGGATTTACACGATTAGACTATACGTTGGTTTTACGTAGGATATTAACAAACCCTTGAAGTCAGTTAGATTCTGATTAATTCATTCGATGAGAAAAATAATAATTATGTTTAAAATTAATCATAACAATCTTAATATTTATTAAGATTAGCGTGCAGTAGTTTACAGTTCAAGAAAAGTATGGATGGCAATATACTGAATTGACAGCGTAATACACTGAAAATTGAAAGTGATGTTAATATGATGTATTTCAGTGCCAGAATTCAAAATTTCTTTAAAACAAACAGCGAAAAGTAAAATAAATAGCTCTAAAATATTGAAAACAAGAAGAAGAGAAAATGTGAAATCAGATAGAAAGATAATTGGAAAGCACGCAACTTTGGCTATATTTTGACATTATAGGACATTTCATTTTCAGAAGACTTTAATATCGTATTCAAATGCATGTAGACACCCAAGAATAAAAGTTTCTATCCAAACATAAAAGTGCTGGACACAGCATCCCTAGATTAGAATTGTCATATTTTTCTTTCGAATTGAGAAATAATGTAGTGGATGAAAGTACACTAGCAACACAATTGACGACGGACTGAGAACAACAGGGATCCAAAGAGAGAGAGGGGTGGGGGGGAACAGAATGTGCTAAGCACAGAGCCTTCTTTATCCTATGTTTACCGCTTCTTTGAACAAGTTCTTCTTTAATGCTGAGACTGGAGTTTTTTTTATTTGTTCGTTCTATCAATTTTGTTGCTCTTTTTCTCAACTTGTACAGCTTCCTCAGAAAAACTGAAAAACACGAAACACAAAGAGAATAACAAACGACGGCAATTAAAATACTTATGGGAGCATTAGCAGGTTAAAAGTCACAGAGGTGGCTCCCGTAATTAACCCCTGTGTCCCTTTCGCTTTACACAAAATCCCGATTCTACGAAGACCATTCTTTTTTTGTCCTCACTCTGGTCTTGTGTTGCTCATTATGTTACAGCCAAATTATCTGGAGAGGGAACATACACACAAACACAGAAAAAAAGGAAGAGAGAGTTTCTAAATGCCTACATAGGGCACTTTGTTACTGACAATTGATTAGTTAAAGTGTTGGTAAGATTCTGGCAACTTAGTGTAAAAGAGCTGGTTTTAAGCATTATGTTCATAACTTTTAATTATCTGTTAGCAAATGTTAGAAAAATCGCCGAAGTTTGAAGAACAGCAAAACGGGTCTATCCGATAGCAGTATGTAGAGATCTGAAAATACAATTTTCTGTTTTCAGAGAACTGTGATAATCTGTTTGATATCTTCATACCAGAAAGCTCTTCAAAGAACAAAATATACTTTGTAGAAAGGCAAAAAGGAAACATGTGAATCGCTTATTCATGAAAGGTCTCTTGTCACATTTTTTAAAAAAATAAATCCACTTTTGTGTGAAAATGGAATCTTAATGCTTCCATACATTGTTTGCTTATGAAAGGTCTCTTCTCCCAGTGCTCCAATACTGCCATTAGACCATATGAAATATATGTTTATTTAAGAAAGGCTTCTTGTCACGGACAAGAGGCGTTTCATAACTAAAATTGTTGTTGCTGCACTGGGAACCACTAAAAGACAGTGTTGTGGCAGCACTGTATTTTGTTAGTTTAGTGTTCTGGTATGTTGGTCACAGTCATTTGTTGTCTGACACAGTTTGCTCAGCAGTCGAAGTACTGATGTTATGTGTACATGTACACTGTTGTTGTGCAAAGCAAGTTACATTATAGTTGTATGTGAAACATTTTGTTTAAAGACAGTGGTCTGTTGTCGTAGTGACGTGAACAATGGCAGATAGTGAGGGTGAAAGTGCTAATGAAGCTGATTTAGAAGTATATAAAAAGCGTAAGAAAGGTGTTTGTAGGCCTATGAGCTACAAAGTCAATCGCATAAAGAAAGCAAGAATTCATGAAAATGAGTATGTTAACTATAAAGGAAACATTGTAGAAGCCCGGGAAACAGGAATGTCTTGCACGTAAGTAGATTAATGCTCGACTGAAATTGTCTATGTGTGACAGGAGCCTACTGTCTGAAGGTGTAATAAAAATTGTAATAATATTAGGTTTTAACCTTAAAAGGAAACGTCTTGCGTTTTGTTCCAAAACGAATAACTTATGTATCTGGTATAGTAAAAAGTGATCCATTATTTCTGCATGACATTGAAGGCTTGACTTTCCATAGTTAGAATGATCCGATTTAGGTCACATATGCGCCGTTTTGTTCGATAACGTGTTGCCATTTGGAAGGTAATATCATGATGCCTCTCTCATAGAAGCCCTTGTCCATATTGGCAAAAAATTGAGACAGTCGATTTTCACAAGCCTCTCTTGACGCGAATTTTGCACCAGCAAACGTGTTCGCCATGGACAGGAACAGATGGTAATCACTCTGTGTCAGGTCCGGACTATAAGGTGGATGCATAAGAACCTCCCAACCAAGCTCCCGGGGCTTCTGGCGAGTCACTATCGATGTGTGTGTGGCCTGGCGTTGTCCTGGTGGAACACAATGCCTCTCCTATTGGTCAAAGCTGGGCGCTTCTGGGCGATTGCTGCCTTCAGACGGTCCAATTGTTGACAGTATAGTTCCGAGTTAAGGGTTTGGCCGTAGGGGAGCAGCTCATAGTAGATAATTCCCTGCCAATCCCACCAAACACACAGCAAAACCTTCCTGGCAGTCAATCCTTGCTTGGGCACCGTTTGCGCCGGCGCACCGCGCTTCGACCACGACCGTTTTCGCGTGACGTTGTCGTAAGTGATCCACTTTTCATCACCAGTCACCAACCGCTTCAGAAATGGGTCGCTTTTGTTGCGATTCAGCAGCGATTCGCAGATGGAAATTCGGTCCATGAGGTTTCTTTTGCGTTAGCTCGTGTGCCACCCATACATCAAGCTTCTTTGTGTATCCAGCCTTATGCAAATGGTTCCACACGGTTTTTTGTGAAATGTTTAGCTCTTGGGCAATCGAAACAGTGCTTACATGACGGTGGGACGCGACAATGTCCATGATTTTATCGACATGTTCGACACGTGGCCTTCCAGTGCGTGGTACATCTTTGACGTCAAAATTACCGGAACGGAATCGACGAAACCAAAATTGCGCGTGATTGGCTGTTACAGTATCAGGACCATAAACACTATTCACATTGCGTTTTCGCCTTTATCGAAGAAAAACTAAAATATAGCGTATTTTCTCTTTGCTAGTGTCCATTTTGACGCGCGCTCACACAACACTGAGTCAACTCATCACAACTGTCTGAACAGTGTTTGTAGTACGCAATCTCATCGTTTGAACGCCATCTCGTTGAACCCGATCGGACTTATAGAACGCGAGATACAGATCACTGAAGCCATCTATTGACAAAATAATGGATTACTTTTTACTACACCAGATATTATTTGCTTTCATATCGTAGGCTAATTGTAGTTGTTTTTTCAGGTGCCGACTCAAATGTTTCAATTAAACAACTGAAAATGATCAAATTGAAATCCTACACAAAAGTCGCGATTTTAACAGCAAAGGCGAACAAGATCAGTATTTTCAGTCCTTAATAGAAACACTTCCTGTGAAGACCCAAACGCTCGAGGTTTAGGCCTCCAGAAGAGAATGGGGAAGCCGAAATGCAACCCAGGCCCAGTCACTCTGTATATCATGCAAGTTCATTTATGTTTTTTGTAATGGTTGGAATCTCAAGAATTAAGGTATGTAAAAAAGCGTTTTTAAGTCAGCATGAGATTGGTGAAAAAAGAGTTGCGAAGACTAAAAGAGCTATTATTGATGGGTAAGAGCCCTAGAGAGTTCAGGGGCCATCAAAACAATTGCAAGACTTTCCAAAGAACTTTACAGACATGATTAAGGATCATATTATTTAATTTCCTGTGAAGACTAGTCACTATACTTCCAAGGAAATCAAGTACTTAGATGCTAAGCTTGACATTACAAAGATGCATTCTTTGTTCAAAGAAAAATACAGTTTCACTGATTCTGATTGTAAATACAGTTATTATTATAAAATATATAAGGAACATTTCAATTATCGTTTTGTAGGCCTTAAATATATACGTGCTGTGAGTGTGAGGATTTCAGTGTTATACTTGAAAACCCACAGCTCAATGATACTGCAAAAAATGTAGCAGCTGCACAGCTCCTTGTCCATTAAATGAGGAGTAATAAATTGTATAACAGTTTGCGTAATACTAAAGAGTACTGTACCACCCATGCAAATGCACTCCTTTTATGTTTTGACTATATGCAAAACATCGCGCTACCAACAATCCCTGTTCAAGAGATGTACTATCTCAGATAACTGGCCGTTCTTCCTTTTGGCGTTCATAATGCGAAGAACGAGACTGCAACTTTCTATTTGTATCACGAGGGGGTTGCACAAAAGGGGAGTAATTAACTATACACCTTTTTATTGTGATACATCAATGACAATGTTACTTCTACTGTTGATGAACTCTACCTGTACAGTGATAACTGTACCAGGGAGAATAAGAAGCATGCTATGATAAGATTCTTAATGTCTCTTACAGACAGTGATAGATTTAACAAAGTAGTCTACAGGCTACCAATCAGAGGCCATTCTTATTTATCCTGCGACAGGGATTTTGGTCTAGTGAAAAGGAAATTGATTAAACAAGACAGTTACTACACTGTCAAAGAAGTTGTTTCTATGATTTTGCCCTCAACAAAACAAGGGGAATTTATGGTTGATCTTGTTTAAACAGAATATATTTTGGATTTCCAAACGTGGTGGACTAAATTTTACAAAAAAAAAAAAAAAAAAAACTGCAGCTTCTGAAGAAAGTAAGAGAGAAAAGAAAGGAAACAGGGAGTTTTTTTTTACTATATCAGTATACCATGAATTTATCTTTTTGGAAAGTCTCAGCATCTGACTTCATTGATGGACTCTAGAGGAAAACATTCCAGCTTATTTCCTGCAAATCAGATTTGGTCCGTTTACCAACAAAAAGAGCATACGAAGAAAAAAGGCCAATCCGCGAAGAAAACATTTATAACTTGAAAAAGGTGTTGCATTACGTACCAAGTGAACATAGCTTGTTTTACAATGAGTTGTTATAGTGGCCGACGAAAGAGAAGGACTGAAGGAAAATGTAAGAACAACACGACGTTTACTTTCCTCCTTGTAGTTACATATTATTATTTGTTTTAGTTTTCAAATAATAAACTTAGTCATACTAATTTCAAATATTTTCTTTTGTTACGGTACCAGTCTGATTTATTTTAGGTTCACAACGGAACACTAAAGAATTAGAGACAACCGAACGTGTATTGCTATATTTGACTGATAAAATTTATATGTATTTTAAATATAGTTTGTTTCAATACACAATAGTGTATATCACACATGTTATTTTTTAACTTAAACTAACAATTTACTTGCGAACATCAACTGTCTTATAATTATTTTGCATTTTTATTTATAAAATGCCTCATGTCAGCGACTTTCACACAATGACAAAAGGGTTCGATTGTTAAGACAACATGTCACCAAAAATAACTGAGAGGTCTGACGATATCTAAAATCGTAGTAACAATTTAAATTTCATTTTATTTAAGATGTTTAAGAAATAAACAGTTTTTCGTTGTTTACGGAAAATTTGGATTTTGTGACAAGAGGCCCTTCAAAAACAAGCGATTCATGTATCAATTTTATTTTGTAAAGGCGTTGGCGTATTAAAATTTGACTTTCAAACCTTATTTATGCCATTAACAAGTAGTGCTTTTCGTAAGTATTAATCTCAAATTACGTACAGCTGCAATTAGTTATGGAAATAGATAATAATTTCCTTTATGAAAAGACGTTAACTATTGAAGATATGCACACAACAATTGTTTGCTACAGTAATTAGAACTGAAAACGGCAAGTGCAAATTTCGCCTGGGGTGAGGGGGCTCTACCAACAAGTGTACTACAGCTAGAGACAAAGCCCTTTACAAAGTTAGGTGCTTGGGGTACGAAGTTTGAAACTCCGAGTTAGAATTAATTTTGTGACATTTCTGATCAAGGTTTTATTGAAATTTTCTATCAGAAATTCAGGTTTAGAATTAAAAATCTGGATTTGAGGTCGCAATATCGAATCCATTTCCAATCAGAAGTAAAATATTGTTTATTTTTCATGCTGATTTACGCATTCATAATTTGATATACTAAATCGGCGGCAACAAACCTTAATGTGATTTATCCTTGCTTCTGTCAACCAGAATCCTATTTTCACTTAAAGCCAAGGTCACTTTGTTGGCCTTTCCTTTTCACGTAGTATAGGGACAAGGAAAGTAATTAAGATGTTGTATAAAACTTCTCTAAACTTCCTAACTGATATTTGAAACTTTGGCCGAATATTGAAACAATAGACAGAGATGACGCCGCTTACTCAATCCAGTTTACTACTATTTTCACGATGTGTACTTTAGCCCCAATATCAAGATAATATTTTTGATACAAAATCAACAACCATAGAAAATGAATATCCTCTCGAGCTCAGAAAGTGGCGATCATTAATTCCTCAGATCGAAATCAGAAGGGAAAATTATTTGAAGAAATACGGGAAAGTGCGTATTTTATAAGTTGGAGACATCAAAAAGTGGGTGGGTTTTATCTGTTATTAAAACATTAAGAATCATCAGTTTAGCGCAGCAAAGTTGGGCCCTCGTGCTACTTCATTCCAACTAAATTTTCTGGTGTGCGTCTATCGTTAACTAATTGAAATCCTGTCAAAGGATTGGCAGGGATATTCCTGAACAGTGTACATGATCAATTCTTAGTAACGATGTTATGGTGTATTTTTTGTATCTTTTCTGGAAATTGCAGTTGGTACAACAACTTACAAAAATAAATGGAGGTTGGAGTGCTAAGAAATAATAGTTCTTTCCTCCAGGAGAATTGTTTCACTGTACGCCTAATAGTTAGATAACCAACATGACAGTACAAATATGCGTCAAAACATGAAGGGCCAGGATATTACTTAATTTGGAGGAAGAAAGAATTGATTCATTCAGCATCATGTAGAGAACCACGAGATGGATAGGAAAAAATCAAATTCTTGTCTTATACAAACAGAGGGAGAGAATGAAAGAGAGAATGCATGGAGGGAGACGGAGAAAGAGAGAAAAATAGGAGAGAACAAGTAAAGAGGGTGAGAAATGGCGCAAGAGAAGGAAATAAATGAAATTAGAACGTTTATGACCACACATTCTCCGCCTTTCTCTCCCTGCCTCCTTCTCTGCCTGTCTTGTGTTTTTCTCCCTGTGTGGGATAAATCTCTTTCAGTAGGAATCGTGAGCATCATTTATAGCGCTAAATTCCTAGAATAAAATGTTTGATAAGCCGGTCGTGGAATCGAACCATAGACCTTCAGAATGAGAGTCTGACATGCTAAGCACTTAGCTACAGCGACCAAAACAAGTGTGTTGTTAAATCAACCATTAAACTCGCTACCCTACTAGATTCAGTACTATATTTCGAGAAAGTAAATCCCACTTACTTGCGGCGCTATTATTCGCCAGTCCCAACCGGTAACAATAAAAAGGAATGTATTAGAAATTCAGCGTTCAAAGTGCTTTTGGCAGAAGTAGGTGATGTAAACGGTTGGGGATTTAAATACAGCACCGAGAACATCAGTTGCCAATTTCCTAGTGTGGCGTATTGGTATGACGCTGGTCCAATAAATTGAAAACCCTGGTACGGTCCCCGGCGGGTGACGAGATTGTTTCTTCTTTTTGTCCTAAAAATATATTTTCAAAAGTTTTAATTTACTATTAATAATTCCTTTTTACATTGTCAAGATTGTATTTAAAATTGCATTTTTTTTAAAAAAGAAAGGTTAAGCTTTTTCCTCTTCTTGTCTTAAAAATATATTTATCTAAGTTCAAAGTTATTATTAATAATTTCTTTCTATCATTTGTCGTAAATTATATAAAATGTGTGACCATAGGTTAGGGTAGGTTAGGTAAGGTCAGGTTAGGTTATGTATTTTTACACTCTCGTTTCTTTCTTTCAAAATACATTTCCATCTGTTTGTGCCAACTTGATCTTACCTAGCCTTCCCTAACCCATGGTAACTAAAATGCAACTCGTGTGGACACTCCAGTTAGAGGTGGGCATACGCAAAAGTGCTACATGGGGTATGTATAGATATACTGGAACAGGGGTGAAAGGGAATCAGTGAACGTTGATTATTAAAGACATACTTTGTACAGACGGTATAGGATTGGGAGGGCAGAATCCAATGAGGAACCAGATAGGTGGCTCGTTAAAAGTTGTTCTTGTTTATATAATTCAACGTATCCGATTATGCTAAGAAGTTAGTTAGTTGATGTAAACCTTACACGTATGACTTTAAGCCAGGAGCTGTGGAGGTTCGTTTTCATTACACAGAATTTATCGAAAATAAATCTTCGTAGGAAATGCAACTACAACAAAATTCCTATTTATGCATCAGGATTCTGTCAATTTTTTTCTAGATTCAGAGGCTCATCAAAATATCGTGATTGTACTATCATTACATGTAACTGGATATTTCCTAGTATATGTAAATCACTCCATTGGTTGTAGTAATAATAATAATGTAATGTATTGGCATGGTGCCAATACAGAAAGTCATACAAAATGCATATAAATATACAGATAGCAGATATATATTCAACTAAACAAGAAGGTGTTAAAAAGTTTGATAACAGTATAATAAGTTTGATAACAGTTTAATTATTTTATAATAGTTGTTGATCAAACATTTAAAAAATACAATCTTTCTCAGAACCAGTCGATAATTGATTTTATTTATTTATTTATTTACGTCTTGATTTACATGGCTTAGTTAATGCTCTTACGGCCTTTTCTACCACTGAACCATGAATACAAAGAGAGTAATTAACAGTTTCGGTAAACACTACTATCAGATGGAAGAGATTTATAATACAACGAAATTCGTAAATGTAAACAAAATAAAGCAAAAACTAAAAGAGGAAACAAAACAAAATCTTATCTACACTACAGATTTTAGATAATCTAAAGTAATCTAATAATAATTTATGATGCCTTGATCTGTACAAGGAAACAACTAATTCAAAATGTTCCCTCTATGTTCTAAATTTGAATTTCATTTATAACGCTTAGGCCGGGATAGGGGCAGCGGAAAGGATTCGTGAAGGTGCCATCCCAACATTTGTATGGTGTGACAGGAAAACCGTGCAAATACCTCAGTCAGGATGGTCAAACGTTGGGATTGAACCCACGGCCTACTGAATGTAACGCCAACGTTCTACCACTGAGCTACGGCGGCTCGGCCAATGTACTAAACATTACAGATGAAAAGCATTACGTCTTTTGGGAATAAGGTAATTTGAATTGAAAACATAATATCCTGAAACGGCAATAATAATAATAATAATAATACTCTCTATATATAAAAACAGAACTCCGGTCTGACCTGACATATTAAAGCCCAGGTCAAACTGTATATGCTCGATACGTGAAATGTATGTCTAATCTGGCTTTAACTAGCCAATTTCACTGATGTTCGATAAGGTAGCAAAATAAGTTCATATTTCGAAAGAATATATGAGGAAAAGTAATTTCTTACTTTAAAGAAAAGAAAACGTTGACCTGTGCTGGGACCGAACCCGATTCCCTTAGAAAGCTTTTCAGTATTTTATCCACTAGACCGTTTTTTTTAAAACTTAGTTCGCCCTAAGCGGGCCATTTCCTTATTCAATTTACCCTATTCCAACTTTACCGATACTGTTTCACCTAACTACTGACAACACAGTTAAAATCACATCCATGCCCGAGGCGGGATTCGAACCCGCGATCCTGGAGTCGCTAGACTACCGCACTAGCCCGCACGACCAACCGGATCGGCTGACCGTACAGTCAGATACTCGAAGATGGCTTCCGAGTTGAGTGACGGTGCAGGCAACAACTAGTACTAATAATAAATTGTAAGTTCCTAATCCCACATTCCAGGATTTGATTAGGTGGGCCAACCCTAAAAAAACAGTGTTGTTTTTCGTTTTGTGCCCATTTGAAGATATCCAGTTTAAAACCCAATTTTTTTATTTATTTTTTTGTTTTTAAATGATTATTTTGCATTGTAGATCGTTAGAATACAATCACTACTGTCATTATAACTCTAGAATAATATTGCTATGTAAATTCTACAACAGTTAGTAAAATTGAAATACAAGGAAGTATTCGTGCTTAGTCATGGCGTTGTTAAGATCCATTTTCATCATTCCAGCAGTACCTGGTGAAACAAGAGAAACCCTGGAAAACCTCAGTCAGAATAGTTGGTCGTGGGGTTTGAATCCACGTGCCTAACTATTGCCGATCCCAAGTCCGCGACGTTACCGCCTGGACCATATGCACTGGGTACTTCGTCTGTTGTCGTCTAATGATTGGAGTTTCGGCCGGCCAAGTGACATTGGGAATGTTTACCAGCAATTCAGACCCCGCTCGGGCTGCGGTGGCTCAGTGGTTGAGTTATTGCCTCTGGTGTGTGGGGCACTCGATTTGATCACAGCTTGTGGTAGGTGTGATGAACAAACACCGTGTATATAGGTTTTCTCGGAGTTTTCCTGTTTCCTCCCACTTTCTCCCATCATCATCCATTCGGCAGCCAAAGTTGCCTTTATAAAGGACTTCAAAGAATTAAAAAAAAAACGGCTCGGGTGGATCAGTGAGATCATCCCAAATGGGGCTCTCTCTTATTTTCCTCATTCTCACCTGAGAATGGTGGAATGTCTTGGGCCCTGAACCTAGCCGTGGTCTAGTGCATGCATACTTTGAAGTGAGGTCACCCCCATACAGAACTAGCCAGCTCGAAGCCTCCCGATTCCAGAGTAGTGACCAAAGGTGTTCAGTTTCGTCAACCTCATTCATCCTCACATTTCAATTTCGTCATCACCCTCACAACTTCGATCAGTCCTCATCTTCACGTTGCAACTTTGCCCTTACCCTCATTTCTTCGCTCAGTCTCGCAGCGGTGGCTCCATTGGTAGAGCGCTGACCTCTGGTGATAGGGTTCGTAGGATCGAGCGCGGCTCATACCATGTGCGCTTTGTGGTGGACAAACACAATACGCGTGGGTTTTCTCGGGGGCTCCCGTTTCCTCATTCCACCAATTCATCCCATCATCATCCATGCGGCCTGAACCAAAGTTCCCGAAAGGCCTTAAAACTAAAATTAAAATTCATTCAGCCCTCACCCTTACGTTGCAATTTTGCTCTTACCATCACGCAGTGAGGCTGAGGTCCGCCCTCATGAGGGCCACCCTTGCGATGTTGAACAACCTTGAATTTAACAAGAGGCGTAAAATATTATTTTTTCTGGAAAGCCGAGTAGTATAATTGTGCGATATGATTTAGTTCGTGTATTTCAAAGTCTATCTTTCATTTCCCCTTTTACATAATGCATAGGTATTCAACCTCTGAAGAGTGGTCCTCATGAAATCGGACCTCATCCTCATATATTTAATCAGCCTCACCTCCACAGACTCACTCTCACGTTCCAACTTTCTCCTCACTAACCCCCACGTTCAAATTTTGCTTTATCCTCAAGCGGTGAGGGTGAAGGCTACCCTTGTGAGATTAAACACTATGGTAGTGGTACACTGTTACCTACTGGGGTATGTACACAGATTTACATTTATTTGAGTCCCCATTTTCTTTCAAAAACCCAATTAAGCCCGAAAAAAGTAAAAACCCATTAGGACCCAGGTGGGTTGTGTTTTTCTAAAAAAAAAAAGTGTTTTTTCAAACCCTTCTACATGCAGGTACTTTGATTTTAACAAATGAAAAGAACTTTTCATTTTTTCATCTTTTCATCTTTCTGTATTTTAAACTATCAGCAAAATTATTTTGCAACGAAATGCCAATACTTGAGTTACATAAATTCCAGATTAACCCGCCATCGGTAACTTGTGAGGGAATCCCTCACTTTTGTTTTTATTTCCTTTCTGAATTTTTAAAACTTTGTCCATTGACCTGTGCTGCCGCCTAGCTGGAGATTGTAATATTGTGCGTGATCCCAAATAGTATCACCGACCTATCACGTGAGCAGTGTGAATGAGAGCCTTGACAGTGAAAGACGTATTCTATTTGTGAGGGAATCCCTCACAAGTTACCTATCGCGTTTGTGTTTTTAGATCATCTGTTGGTGTGCTTATGTGATTTCGAGCTAAAATGGATCCAGATGCAGACCAGATACGAACGTGGTTACTGGAGGAAGATAATGGCAGTGATGTTGGTCATGACGTGCTGTCAGAATTTGATGATTCTGCAGATTCTGACGCAGGTGACGACATTATTTCGGAGCATGACAGCCATAGTGAACAGTCTGCTGATGAAGGTGATGACATTTCTCCGAGTTCTGGTGTCCATTATCTGGGAAGAGACAAGTTGACTGTGTGGAATGCTCACCCACCACGACAATCGACACGAAGAAGACGAAGGAATATTGTTCTTTACCCTCCTGGTGTGAAAAGGGAAGGTGCTAAAAACGCCCAAAATGTTTTTGAAGCCTGGAAGTTATTTTGTACCGATGGGACAATAGAATATATCACAAACTATACGAACGATCGTCTTCGCAAAATGAGAAGCAGCTACAGCAGGGGAATCTATACTGCTGACACAAATACGGATGAGATATGTGCTCTCATAGGACTGTGGTATTTGGCCGGAGTAAACAAATCTTCGCATCAAAGAGTAGAAGATCTTTGGGATACAGATGGTACAGCACCAGAATATTTTCGTCTCGTTATGAGCTAATCGATTCTTGCTGTTCTTGAGGGCTCTACGGTTTGATGAAGCAAATACAAGACAGATGAGAAGGGCTGTAGATAAACTGGCCCCTATTCGAAAAGTATTTGATGAATTTGTTCATCGATGTAAGGACTGTCACAATGTTAGTGAGTATGTGACTATTGATGAAATGTTGGAATCCTTTCGTGGAAGATGTTCCTTCAGACAATACATGCCGAACAAACCAGCAAAGTATGGAATAAAAGTGTTTGCTATGGTAGATGCCAGGATGTTCTACACAACAAATATCGAAGTGTATGTCGGCAAGCAGCCAGATGGGCCGTTCGTGTTGGATACTAGACCAGCAGCTGTCGTCAGTAGAATTGTAGAACCAATCCGTGGGTCAGGCAGGAACGTGACAATTGACAATTGGTTTTCTTCTGTGCCATTAGTGAATCAACTGGTTCGTGAGGAGAACTTGACAGTTGTTGCCACACTAAGAAAAAACAAGACTGAACTTCCCCCAGAAATTGTCATCACAAAACAAGGACCTCCCAACAGTAGCCTCTTCGCCTTTACAGAGGACTGCATGGTTGTTTCTTATGTTCCACGAAAGAATAGGAATGTAATACTCATTTCAAGCATGCATGACTCAGACGAGATTGATGGCACAACTGGTGACCTGTGTAAACCTTCTGGAATATCATTTTACAATGTGACAAAGGGGGGAGTAGATGTTGTAGATCAAATGAAATCCACATAAAGTGTTGCCAGAATTTGCTACCGTTGGCCTCTTAGAATTTTTTTCACACTACTGGACATTGGAGCCATCAATGCCCAAATCATACTTTCCTCCAATACAAACGAGAATAGTACGCGCAGAAAGTTCCTGAAGAACTTAGCTATGCGTCTAACTAGAAATCACCTGGTCAAGAGACTGTTCATGTCAGGAGTTCGAAATGATATCAAGATTCGGATTAAGAAACATCTCCGACTTCCATCTGAAGAACTTGTATCCCAATCAACCCAGAGCAGGGAAGAAGCAAAGTGTGCGTTTTGTCCAAAGAGAAAGAACCGAAAAACGAAGACACGATGTGCGGACTGTCGAGTGCCAATCTGTGGACAGCACGTCATCACAATCTGCCACAAGTGCAGAGCCCAGAAGAGCAGTGGAGATGACACGGAGGAAGACTGAAAACATTTGTCAGTGAGGTGGTAGTGTTACAGCAGAAGTCTAGATGCTTTCTCGATCAAATTTTGGAAAATATATACTTGATGATTAGAATTATATTAGATAAGTTGAAGTTAGGTTAAATGCGTAGCTAAGCTCCACCGGCCAATTTCTGTATAAGACTCCTAGAAAGGCTTCTTTATCATGTTTGCATGTCAATAGAACCCAAAATTTGCTGCGCCAGTCAAGTTTTCGACAGCAAGATGCACCCTTGTACTCTATGTTCAAAAGCCTAGAAAGTAGGATTTTCACCCTGAGCATGACACGAGATGTTCGGCAACGGTTGTTTTCGAACTATTCATACTATTCAGCATAAAAATTACATGAAAATTACGCTTTATGATGCACTTCCACATAGAGTACAAGGGCACATGTTGGTGTCGAAAACTTGACTGGCGCAGCAAATTTTGGGTTCTATTCACACGCAAATATGATAAAGAAACCTTTCGAGGCGTCTAATACAGAAATTGGCCGGTGGAACTTATTTACTCATTTACCGAAGTTAGGCTCTACTCTACAACCTATTCTAACCTTACCTAACACTTCTTTTGTACTATGGTATAGAAGTGGCCAGTACAGTAAAAGCTTCCACAGATATGATTGCTGTACAACTTCCTGTCGAATGTTAAATAGCAAACAAAAGCACATGTAGATTATAATGTAAATATAGTTAACTTTCCATCTGTTTTCAAATTTTTTCGAATAAAATTTAATGTTACTATATTACAACATTATTACTTCAATGTTACAATCGCAAAAGGTTCCATATTGCGAACTATTACCTAAAATTACCGAAATTCTAACATTAATTATAATGTAAAGGCATATTTTTACGTATAAGGACGATATAAAGGTTTTAACGACACAGAAAGTAAATAAATATAAATGTGAGGGATTCCCTCACAAGTTACCGATCGCGTTACAAAAACGAAGTTACCGATGAAGGGTTAAAACGGTTGGAAAATTGCCGAACCCCCAACCGTTTCCCGACCACCAGGAAGTGGGTGGGTACGCGCTTATTTACCGACTATCAAAAATAGACACTCCCAAGCTCTTTTCTCGACCATCAGAAAATTTACGAGGAGCCGCCTTTTACCGACCTAAGGCAATGGGCGGGGGCCCATCCTTTTCCCACCATCAAGTGCTGGGAGATGGTTTCGCCTCTATGCCGGCAAGTCAGAGACCAACAGCGCAGAAATGGCCCGACGGCCAAACGCTACTATGGTTGCACGTTGACCTTCCTCATCTACTTCCCCACTGCTAGTTTTTGTTCTGCCTATTACTGACGCCGGCCAGACCAAAATCACCGACCATTTGTCGTCTTGGTAGGCATTTGACTCGCTGGGCCAGTGCAAGTGGAGTTTCTCCGCCGTCATATTATGCAAATGCAAATGTGGAATCTTCAACGAGATCACAACTTCTTTCTGTGAAGGAGTCAAATATAAAACTGCGGTTATTTGTAATGTTCAGACCTTCATAAAAAAAGTTTTTATATTTAAAAATTAGTTTGGTTGATTTACATCCCATTATTTCTACGGGGTTTCAACATGGCCTTTTGTCAAAAAATGTAGGATTTCGGCCTTAAATGTCTAATAAAAAAGCTGAAGTTTAGTGTGACGGAAGCCTTGTTAGCGATCAGCTCACAACCAAAATTGCAAATTTCATTTCTAATTGGTTTGGTCAGTGCAATCGGATTATATTTGTATATGCAGCTTCATATTACTACACTGCTTGAAAGGCACAATTTCAACTTCCATGAACAACATTTTCTTGACCAAACCGCTTCTTCGAGAATAAATTTTAGATTTTTTTATGATGGCCCATTTGAGATATTTTAGTCCTAAATCCGGCATTTCTCCCGTAGGAAAAAAGCGCTGTGATTCAACGCCACGGATTTTTCTACACAATCATCCTGTTGATAGTTCTAAACATAAGAAAATAAATTGCAGTCTTATATTCAACTTCTTCCCCAAAACATGATGACCTTCGTGAAGATACCAGATTCGCATTTGCATCGTATGGCGAAGAAAATCCGTTTGTACTGACCAAACCATTACGAAATAAAGTTGCAATTTCTACTGTAAGTTGGTCACATATAAAGCTTCTTCGACAATACATTTCCGATTTGTTCATGAAAAGCAGATCTGATATATTTAAGCCCGAAATCGGGTATTTTTCGCAAGGCCACGTTTGAACACCGTAGAGAAAAGAGTGTGCTTTAGAGTCAGAAACTGTGTTGCTATTTTTAATTATTACAAAATTTGACAGAATTTTATTCAACTCCTTCACCCCAAAAACTTGGTTTGAAAATTAATTTTATACAACCTTTAACTCATTTTTTAGCCTAATTTTTGGGATGAAGAAATTGGTTTTCAGAAAAGGTGATTCCATATCTTTGAAGTACACTTCAAGAGCTATACAATGACTTTTAGTTCAGCTCTCTAGTTCTTTTATTCTATTTTAATATTCAGGTTTACGTACATGTCTACAGGAGTCAAAAACGCCACCCGTCATGTTGGAAATATGGGCGCCCCGGGACATATAAAGGCATAACATTTCTTTCAAAAGTGTTTCTGATATCTTCAGATATGTAGAACCCACACACAAAAAATAATGTTTTTTTAAAAGGGTGATGTAATCATTTTTTTTAAAAACTGAATGATTTAACACGGAATAACCGAAGTACGTATGTTTCAGTTTCTGGCAAAAAGCGTGAATATAAATGCTAATAACATTTACTTCTAATAATAATTTTCGTAAAGGAATTTTCATCAATAAAAAAAACTGTTTTAACAAAGTGGATTGTTATATTGCTTTTACACGTATAAAATATACACTATAGATTTAATCTAGAAAAAGCATCTACACACAGTCTTGTTCTATTCGAAGACAACTGCGAACCGAAATGAATATAATTACTTACGCATACATTAAGTTTGTTTTACTATTACTAAAATTAAATAATCTAATCTTCCTTATCTAAAATCAGTAATGTATAAAATGGTCCACTTAGCTCAATCTGCTGGTTTTTTAATAAGACAAATCTTGACAACATTTCTCTAGCTGTAAAAGCAGCTCGTGGTTAAAACCTTTGCTTTATAAAACAATAACATACAAACGTGGGTTCCAGCCCTGGTCAGGTCAAGTATTTTTACTACTAGTTAATAAGAAAATAATAACTTTTCTTCATCAGAAGGCAAAAGTGTAGAATTTGCCAGCAAATATATATATATATTAAGGTAATGCTCTTT
>JAGDQP010005257.1:0-13977 GCA_022664845.1 Lepisma saccharinum
TTGATTTTGGAGATACAGTGATTCCAACTTGGAGTCCAAAATCAACGCCTAACAATGGGAAGAAAATGAGTAATTCTCAATAAATCAGAAACGATACCTTCATGAATGAAAATTTCGTTTGCGGAAATTTGTTTGTAAAAACATGGTGGATATCAGGATTGGAAACACGATGTCACCATGTTGACAGTGTTGCCAACCCGGTATAACGTTTAAAATTTTCAAATGGCACTACATTGAATTATTAGGTATTTGGCATGCTGTAGTGATGATAAACAACATACGTAAAGTACACACATCGCAGTGTTGCAAACTGACCTCCGAAAGTATTGAACCTTCATCCCATTTGAAAAAATATGTTTGTATTGAGGTGGCAACACTGTACATGTGATATCACTCCATTGGTCATGGAAGGCTGTGCCTACTCTGTCGGTACATATTCCACTGCATACTTTTTGCATTGTCTTTCAGTGCTTTGCAATATTCCAGTGGATGGTTTAAAATCGGACATCCTGTATATATGGGTGTCCCAGTCATTTGCGCAAATACTTCGGGAGATGATTTGTCACGCCATAATAAGAATAAAAGTTCATATAAACATGGGTCCGGTTTCGCTTCGTTTTGGAAATACAGTGTTTTCAACTTGGAGCCTAAAGTCGACGCCTAACAATGGGAAGAAAATGAATAATTCTCAATAAGTACTAAACGACGGATTGAATGAAAACATTTCGTTTGCAGAGGAGTAAAAACACGATATCAGCAGACTGTCAGTGTTGCCAACCTAGTATAACCTTTGAAATTTTCAATTGGGACTACGTTGCGTTATTGGGTATTATGAATCCTCCAGTGACGATAAGCAACATACGTAAAGCACAAATCGCAATGTTTCAAACTATGGTTAAAATTTATTAGGAAATTGAGTAGTTTGTATAAAATAGCGAAAATCTTACTGTCTGATCCATAGTTTGCAACACTGCGGTGTGTGCTTTACTACGTTGTTTATGATCACTAGGTGATGCCAAATGCCCAATAACACGACGTAGTCCCATTTGAAAATTTGAAACGGTATACTAGGTTAGCAACACTGATAGTCCGGTGATATGGTGTTTTCACTTCTGAAATCCACCATGTTGATACAAACAAATTTCTGCAAACGAAATTTTCATTCAATCCGTCGCTTATGACTTATTGAGAATTATTCATTTTCTTCTCACTGTCAGGTGTTGACTTTAGGCTCTGAGTTGAAAACACGGTATCACCAAAACGAAGCGAAATCGGACCCATGATTATAAGAACATTTATTCTTATTTTGGTGTGCAAAATAATGTCCCGAATTATTTGCGCATGTGACTGGGACACCCTGCATATATATCATCATCATCATATTCAACAATTTTTTATCCACTCATGGATGAAGGCCCTCCTCTTTTCTTTCCACATATATCGGTCTGCTGCTATCCTCATCCATGTAGGTCTTGAAAAAAACGCTTGATTTCATCTACCCATCATCTACTCATCTTACTTTTGTTTTACTTAAGTTCATTTTAAGGCCAATTTTCGAACTCTCATAAGTCAGTTCTTCCATGCTGGTTTGTAGTTCTTCTGCACTTGAAGCAAACGGGATTATATCATCAGCGAACCGTAGGTAATGAAGATATTCGCCATTAATTTTTATTCCATCTTCATCCCAGTTTAAATTTTGGAACACTCTCTCTGGGACTGCAGAAAACAGTTTCGGAGAAATTGAATCTCCTTGCCTTTCCAACTTTAAATGTTTCACTTTATTGATGTAGTATAATGACAGATGTGGCAGTCGAGTAAATGTTTCGCAGTAACTTGATGTATGCACTTTCGTTGCTTTGATGTTCAAGTCATTTAGGTACTGCTGCCAAGCAGACCGAATATCGAAAGCTTTTTCAAAATCTATGAATCCCAAACATAGTGGAAGTTCAGATTCATTAGTCCTTTCCGTAACTTCATTCAATTTTTGTATGTTGTCCATTGTGCTAAATCCACGTCGAAATTCACGTGAACATTTTGTATAGAACTGAGAGTAAACTAATTGGTCTGTAGTTTTCGACGCGTTTTTTGTTCCCTTTCTTATACAACGAAATAATAACAGCGCTTATTCCTTCTTGACGATATTTCTCTCTTCCTCAGGCACATCGAGAATAATTTAGCAACTTCCTCTTTCATCTTTTCACCTCCCCATTTAAACATCTCTGCTGTGAGTCCATCTTCCCCTGGCGATTTTCCGTTCTTCATCTCTCGAAGTATTTATCCCCAGCTTCTTTCATTACGTCTGGGACATCTACATCATTTTCTTCTGAGTCTTCATTCCTACTTCTTCCTCGGAGTAGTACAATTCTCTGTAGAATTTTCAAATATATTATTTTTTAATAATTTCTTCCTTATTTCGTGTTACAGTATCATCTGGTCTCTTAACTTCAATTATTTGCTTTTTTCCTATCATGAGCTGCTGTTTGGTTTTCTTCAGGCTCTTGTTAACCTCAATTGCGAGATTTTAAAAAAAAATTATTACATATTCGTACATCCTTCCTTGTTTTCTTCCTTACAGTTTTATTTAGTTCTATGCACTAAATTATTTTTATACAATTTTGTTCTTCTTTCGTTTCTCTTCTTTTCTTCATCAAGAATTCAGTTTCTTCTGAGATGTTGCTCTCTTTCTTCTTTCTGGTGCCTGCTATTTCCTTGGCTGTCTCTCTTATTATCTCAGTCAGTATTTTATTTCTCTTATTGATGTACTGATCCTCTAACTCTTCCAAGGCGCTGAATCTGTTGTTTAATTCTATCTCAAATGTCTGTCTGTGTTTTCCTAGATTTTCCAGATCTAAAACTGACTGTTTTCCTGTGATAATTTCTTTCTCTCAAGTCTAGTATTTAGTTTCAGCTTACATTTCACAATCCTATGATCACTCGAGACTTTGAAACTGTTCAGAACAGACACGTCTTGCAGAATTTCCCCGTTATTCAATAGAACGTAGTCTATTTTGTTTTCGTTCCCATTTGGGCCTTTCCATGTCCACTTCCTCTGGGGCAGTTTCTTGAAAAATGTATTAGAAATGAACAGTCTGTTGGCTTCTGAAAATTCTACTAACTTCTCCCCTCTCTTGTTTCTTTTGCCAAATCCAAAAGTTTCCCACTTTCGTGTTACTGCTCTGCTTGGTTCCTACTTTCGCATTGAAGTCTCCCATTACAATTTTGTAATGAGATTTGCTACTATCCAAAATCTTCTGTATCTCCTCGTATAGGTCTTCAACTTCCTCCTCCGGGTGTGAGGCTGTTGCAGCATACAGTTGTATAATTTCCATACTGTATCTCTTGTTTATTATTACAATCCGTGCGATTCTATCTGAAATTCCATCAATTTCTATGATCTGTGTCTTCAGGTCATTATTAATTATAAAGCCAACGCCTGTCGGTTTTCCACTTTCTGTTCCTTTGAAGTAGAACGTGTTCCGTGACGAAAGTTCCAACTGTTCTTCATTCTTCCTCCACACTTCTGATAGTCTTATGATATCCCGCTTAATCCTCTTAAGTTCATTCTGCAATTCTTTTAAGTTGTCCTCTCCTGCAAGTGACTGACAGTTGAGAGTCGCTACGTATAGGTCCGTTCGAGTTGCCGTGTCGCTGTCCTGGCAGTCCTCAGACTTCCTGCAGTACTGACCGCTGCCGTTTCCAGCTGAATTCCGTGCTCCGGGCAAGGAAGGCCTCCGAAGCATGTTCTTTAAATGTGTAAAGAAAGGATGGGTGCAGACATTTGACTCACCACGCTGTCTGCTAATGCGGGTTGGTGAGCAGCCTATCCGTGTTCGTTCGCCAAGCAGGTGCTTGGGTACTAACAGGCCCCACGACGTGAACGTATGGATTGGACATTAGGCGTCTACCCCGTTCGGTTCCCTTAAGCTTAAATTGAAACCTAAATTCATTCAAATTGTTGCGAATTATATTGCTATTTCGATATGTATTTGTATGCATTGAGTTTATAATTCTCTCATTATTTTAAAACAAATGGGTGTTTTCAGGCTATTGCATAATTTGCCCATACTATTGTCAGACACCATTATCTCACACAATAATACATTCACGACAAAACAGACTTCAGAAACTCGTTTCACCTAAAATTCTAGCCCAGAATGACACATTACATGACCCCTTCCCATTTAAGAAAACCAATCGAGATTCAATATGGCGGACTTCAAGATGGAGACGGTGAAGGTCATACCCTCCAACGGGTAGCGCCTTCAACCAAGTACCCGTTTCTATGTATTTGCTTTCCATTTCCTTCAGCATTTTACAAATGTAAGGATATTTTCACACTTTTTCTTCACTCTTCAGAAACAAGAATCTGACTATTATATCATCGATATCCCCCAAAGTAATTGCACTCGAGTTGCCAAAATTTGCATGTGTACATATTTAGAGATTCTAACCATGATGGAATAAAGCAATTTAGAAGCTTTTTCTGTTCCATCAGCATGTTTGCTTGTCAGTTTGTCTTATGTTTAAATCCATCTCATCTTAAATCCACAAACTTTCATAGTACATAAAAAAGTCTAAGTTGAAGAAATGTTCCAGAATATTGTACTAGAATATTGAAAAATACCGGTATTTTGGTGAATATGCGGTGAGAACTTGATTAGCTATAAACAGGGGTATAGCGAGATCTCTCAAGTAAGAGGGCAAGAAAAAAGGAGGAACATGCACAGGGGAACATGCACAGATATAGTATTAACTTTTCAATTACTTTTAAATACACTACTTGTTTTAATTATCGCCTGAAGTTTATTTCTAGAACTTTTTATATCGTTTCTAAAGATGACAGAAAAACAAACACACCCACATTCAAGCACGCATTTAGGGGGTTGTTCTGGGGTGTCCGGATCCCCCCCAAAACGCAGAGTTTTATGGAAAAATAGTGTAACCTCAGGCTCAATTTTATATATATATACATACATATATATAAATCACAGCCATATTCAATCGACTAGTGGATGAGGCCTCTCCCCGAAGGGAGGAGTTGGTCTACTGCTCCCACGCTGACCAGATGGGTTGGGACCAGACGTATATATATATATATATATATATATATATATATACGTCATGCCCAGACACACCTTGGATTCCCCATCCAGAAACCTTTGGCTGCACATTATATGAATTTGAACAAAGTATAGTATCCTTATGTGGTTTATGCTCACAGCTTGTACGTAAGTGTTACAACAAATAACATTATCCATAGGAAAAGTAAAAAAGTAAGGCGGAGCCTCAGCCGAAGGTCTATGCTACCGCCAGTGTCCAGCAGCAGGTGCCTTATTTCGATAATCTATGCAGACTTGAATCCGTCGCGACGATACCTCGCAATGAAACCTCAATCACCTTTGGAGACCCTAGTAGTTCATGAGTTGAAAATTGTTGGCAGACGAACATAACGGCTTCTCAGCACTTGCTGCTAATGTCTAAAATTGAAGGGCAAGGGGAAAAAAGTAAGGAATGTCCATTTTCGGTTTTTTTCAGGTTCTGTGGTCTTTCTATTAGCGAAACGTGGTACTATTGAACGGAATAATTATTCCATACGTACTGAGGCGTAGAACTGTCCATGGAAAAAGCTTCAAAAGGAGTGGTGACTTATTGTGTCTTACGAGTTTTTCAACATTAAAAACGTTTTTCTTGAAAATGCATTTTTGTGACATTACTTGTTTTTATTCCCTTACCCTTCAATTGCTTTAAACAATCCAAAGTAAAAACCTTCTAAAACGCTTCATTCTAAACCAACTTAATAAGCGTTGATTTCACACTAAATGAACGATCGTATATTTCATTGTCTGTGGCCTGGAATATTCAGATAAATTCGTTCATTTTAAAAAATATATATTAATTAAATTAACACTTTTTTGTAGCTCTATTCTTCCACTACAACTTTCGTTTATCGTTTCTGAAATTTGATATTCAATTATCCGTTTCAAGCATATGATGATAGAGTGCCAAGTAGATGAAAGATTTGCATTTTTGACACCTGCTTCTTTTCTCTTTCAATCAAACTGGCAAAGATTCTCAAGATGAGCGTACGTAGAAGGCGCTATCAATTAAAGAGTTGCTCAGAAATTATTTTCACGCTTCAAGGAAGGAAAATACGATCTCACAGACTCTCCGAGTTCTGACCGAACTGTTTAACTCAATGGGGCTCCCTTCAACAAGTTTATCCGCCAGGAACCGCGCCAATCCACAAAGAAATTGGGTGCTCTCATGATACTGTCGGACATTATCGTCACTCGATAGATCAGATCCAAAAACTCTTGCAAGAGTGCCACACACTCTCAACTTCAGCACATCACTACTGCCACCAGATGCTTCCTCGACACTAGACTACTGAAGAGAAACAGATTTCTTTACTTCACCGTCACCAACGACGAGAAAAATAGTGCTTTTATATCAATACGAAGCACAGGAAAGAATGATTGAGTCCCGACAAGCAAAGAACACCTCGAGCAAAGTCAGAGCAGCATCCACACAAGACAACAAGACTATAATCTGCGTTTGGTGAGATTCAGAAGGTATAGACAAGTACGAACTATTTGAAAACAATAACACGGTGAATTCAGCAAATACACTGGTTCAACCAGGCAACCCAACTGAAAAGACTCGACCGATGACACAACGTACTTCGGCAACATGACAACGTTCCCTCGACGCCGCTAGTCAGACTAAAATTGCTATTTAAGAACTCAGATTTTAACGGCATCCACCATTGTCTTCATATTATCACATTTTGGTCTGCGAGTCGTTTCCTTCAACAGCGACGTGAAGCTAAAAATGCTGTTGGATAAATTCTTCGAATCAAAACCCGATGATTTCTAGAGTCGAGGAACGTTGACAAGATAGTGGAACGTTAGCAGGTTCTACTAGTCAAGATCGGGATGATCGTCTAGTCACAAACGTAGCCACTAAACAGTAATAGTCCCATTCAATCAACTACAGATGAAAACAACATATTAGGTTCGGTATTGGCAGGTACATATGCAACTACTTTATTCAGGATATAATTAACCATAACTACGACAATCAGTGAATAGAGTATCAAGCACATGCAGATACAAACAATACAATATATGTCAAACCGAATAACGATGAACAAGCATATTTTAATCACCTCGGTTATTCAGTAATCACGTTATTCCATGCAATCAATATTAACACATCCTATATTGCTCACATTAAGTTAGCATTATCGTACATTACAAACAATACGACGTCTTTTGACATCAATAAACATATCACAGAATAAAAAGTACTTTCCTGCTACATCTAATTTTCCCCTTTACTGAACTCCGCGGATAATTTCACACCTTAGCAGCAGCAGGAAGTCGTGAAACAATAAAGAAGAATAAATTGTTGACTGATTCGTTAATATTTCCGATGTAATATACAGACTGAAATAAGTGAAATGATAACCGAACTTATCTCACACCACAATACTTCTGTTTCAAAAGATTGAAGAACTAGATCTGTTTCTCCTTGATGAAACATGGTGACCCTTGAATTGTCATTACTCGTGTCATTGCTGAAAATAAATTCTCATTATACATTGCTGTTGAAGCACTCAAAGTAATTATGTTTGCACTGTCAAATCACGATTCAGAAAAGAAGCAGGAATAATAGTTATTGAAATAGTTAACATCAGGAAGAGGTAATGGGTGGTCTTTCGATACTCACCCAAATGAGAAAATACTCTTCTCTAAAAAGCGATATCGAATGCAAATGAACTGAATCAATAAGCCCAATAAAAGACAAAGTAACTACGACGGTAATTATAACATGGGTTAAATATTTAAAAGCCATTATTATGTTATCATGTACACCACAACTTCAATGTTTCAAGTAAATACATCTTCAACAAAAATCTCAAAGAAGCTTTATGGATATTTATTTCTATTTTAACACTTTTTTATTAACTCGCTTTCTTGTCTCTTCGGTACAAAATATAACAAAATAATAGAAAATCAACTCGCTTTCTTGTCTGTCTGTTCGGTACAAATTTTGCAATCGATTTTAAACTCACTTCCCATCATCGGATTTCTTTGAAATTTTGTAAACTTGCTTGCTTCCGATGACAATACAACATTCAATCATTAACAGCAGAAAAATCCAGTTAACTTTAAGTAATAACTCGCTTTCTTGTCTGTCTCTTCGGTACAAATTTTGCAATCGATTTTAAGTCAACTTCCCGATGCGCTAGAGACTTGAAACTTTAAGCATAGCTCAGAACTGGATGACAATGTAATATTAACTTATGACATTTTGAAAGAATCGCCATCTTGGATCCAAAACGGCCGCCAAACTGATTGTTGTATAGAATACACAGCCTAAACGGCTGAAGCAATAGAAACGAAATTTGGTATAAAGGTACAATATCACTAATACGTTATAAAAAAAATAACCGAACGTTTCCAAAGACGCCATCTTGGATACAAAATGGCTGATACAAAAAATGTATTTTTCACACCGTTTGAGCTAGAGAAATGAAATTTAGTGTGAAGATACATGACCACCAGTAGGTTAAGAAAATATTACAAAATGTTGAAACAGTCGCCATATTGGATCCAAAATGGCCGCCAAATCCATTGTTGTATGGAATACACAGCCTAAGCCGCTGGGCTAGGAAAGTGAAATTTGATATGAAGGTACATTGTCACTAGTAGGTTACGAAAATATTACCGAATTTCTCCAAAGACTCCATCTTGGATCCAACATGGCGGACACAAAAATTCATTTTCTACACCGTTTGAGCTAGAGATATAAAATTTGGCATAAAGGTGTATCAGAACAAGTAATTTAGGAAAATATTACATTTTGAAGAAGTTGCCATCTTGGATTCAAAATGACCTCCCAAATATAATTTTCCACACCATTCGAGCTAGAGAAATGAAATTTTAAATATTTGTACCATGGAGGCGCAGTCCACCATCTCATCAAGATGTTCTAAATTGATTGCAAAATTTCACACACACAAGACTAAAAAAAATATTTACAAAAGGATTTTAAAAAAACACGTTTTTTAAAGATTGACTCAAAAGTAAAAAATAATAAATTAAATTAATCTTATGAATCGGAAATTAAAATCGTGGGTGCTCTTAGATATTGTGATTTTATGATAAGGTAATCAAGAACATCCACTCTTATTTTCCGATTCATAAGATTAATTCAATTTATTATTTTTTACTTTTTAGTCCATCTTTTTTTAAAAAAACTGTTTTTTTTTTTAAATATTTTTTAATTATTTTTTTATTTCTATTACTGTTTACTATCCTTGTATTTACCTATATTTAATTCCTTGTTTTACTTTGAGAAACCCATGTTATATTAATTTATTGACAGTGACATGTCAACACAGGGAACAGAAATAACAGCATTATTTTCTTTTGGGGGCGGGGGTGAGAAAAATTTAAAGCTGGGGCACAATATCACCATTTGCACACACCCTAACTACACCTCTTGCTATAATCCCCAAATTTTATCCGGATTGTTTAGTTGAAACACATAGATTGTTACAATTTTTCAGTTGCATATATTTTAAATGAAGAAAAAGAAGAAGCAGTTAAGCAAACAACTATCATAAAATTTAGTAATAATATATCTTCGGTAGCTTTTTCTCGGATTTTAGCACAATACGATTATTCCTTGAGAACACAAAATGCGTAGAGTAGATTATATTATTTTAACCAAAATTTTGATAAAAGTTAGCAGTATTTGAATATCTTGAATGTCGATTATAGAAGGTTCTTAAAGCATTTTCGAAGCTGTGTTTCTTTCGAGGTCTTTATAACGTGATAGTTTGTAATCTTTTATTTTCAAACAGCCTGTATATTATTTCTGCTGATATTGATAGCATAATTTTAACTACATAGTATCAAAATCTCCTTTTTTCTCTTTTTTCGCTCACTAACCGTAAGCTTTCCTTGCGATGATGTCTTTCAAGGTCGAATGTTACACCAGGAAAATAAAACAGCATCATTCGTTAGAGCATGTAAGTTGCGTGTTTCTTCCGAATTTCTCATGTAGAGCAGCTTTGTACATTTCACACATTAGTTGCCTCATGTCAGTTGCGTTCCTTTTGTTAGACATTCCTCGATTTTGAGCCTAATTGTAATTGTAGTTAGTGTCATGTGCACTTTGAGTAACTGTCAAGGCTCCTCTTCATCACTAGATACGATTTGCATCATGATATGTTACATATTCCTTTCTTTTCTTCTTTCTTTTTTTAGATTTGGAGATTACATGAACAAATTGCGTTACTCGCGAAGAACTAATCCTTGACCACATCCTTACTCAAACCATATGTTAAACTATAGAAACAACGCAGCTGCTTTCCCACAAGAAACATGTTCTGTTTCTGAGTCCAGGAACTCGAAAGAGAATCTTTTTCATCAGCAGATATGATGAAACATTTCAGCTTTCAAGTTTTTAGAATTGCAGAATTTGAGGTCGGATTTATAGTAGTAAAATTCAAAGGCAGAGGACGGTTTTTGACTGATGTGATTAAGGAAAACAGAGCAAATATCAATGATGGAGTAACTCTGTGACGAGTACCAGTACTATTTTGGAATGAAGAGGCATGGAATTAAAAATAAAATAAAAAACGATTACGTGCCACAAAATTAAATTTGTTCATTTTTTATCTTACATAGTATGTAAGGGAAATCATGAAATCTTCAGTTTTCCCTGTAGGGCATCTACCATTAGGTTTTAATGTGGTTATTTTATTATATTATAACCTTACAAAACACTCATAAATAACAATATATTCTCTATCGCTAAGACAACTACATGGAGTATGGTCTGTCAGCGATTACACGTAGGTACAATCAGAGCTGAACCGTGTCACTGGCCCAATTCAGTAATTCGGCTCAAGCGTTGAACCAGGACTTTGCTTGGGACTCGGCCTAACCAGGAGGACAAAGCAGAGTTTTTAATTATGTCCATATTGTACTTTGCGTTTGAACAGTGTCTATTTCAGGGGTGACCAGGACGGGAGGCATTGACATTCCGCCCAAAGAAAACGAAAGAAAAGACACCGTAAAGTTTGTAACAATATTCATAACATAGAAACAGCCTCATAGCCCCGGAGTGAACAAAAACATCCCCGAAAGTATGCAATTAAACCCCCAACTCTCGGAAAGATATTCAGAAAAAAATGTCCCCTTTTGATGTATTAAATACGATACAAGAATTAAAATCTTTTTACCTCATTGGTTACAGGAATAAAATGACCAAAATTACTCTTTCTTTGTAAAATCATTGTCCTTTTCGAGAAGGTTATATATAAGTTTTTAAGTTAGATTCAAGTGGTTTTGTGAGGAGTGCATATTTCCTGTAAGGAAAATCATGCTTTCAACTTTCACAATAAATGATTTCAATATACAGTAGAACTCGGTTATAACGACATCCAAGGGACTTGAAAATTTGTGTTGTTATAACCGAATGTCGTTATAACCGAGTTTTTACGGTTATGAGGAAATTGTTGGTACTACAGAACGCATGACGTTATAGGGGAGCTATTTTTATAACCGATGTCGCTATTACCAAGTTACACTGTACTGTAAATGATTTTTCTTTCTGTTAATAACGAAGGTATTATAGAATAAATTACATTTAGGCCTACAGTAGATCGCTACATGTAATAAAAGATACATATGCTCGCTTTTCAAGGAATCTAACAAATAACAATACTGATAGAGTCAAGCCATGGAAATAAGACCAGGTTATATCAGGTCAAGACCGGTTCTTCGAGTCAAGATTCAATAATCGGATCGACCAATCACACAGCCAGTTTGGTCTTATTATTAAGACGATAATTCGGGTCAAGAACGGGACAATCAGGTCTAGTTTCGAACCGGGTCACCCATTTTAGGGCCAGACTGGGTCACCAAACGTGACCCGGTTTCGACACTGGAGCGTTGAGCCGAAACGTATCTTATAGGAAATAGTTCAAAGGTCCAAATTCTTGTATCTGGTTTCAGGATCCGGATCCTTGGTTCCAAGATACGGATCTTGGTAGCCGGTTCCCAGATCCCAGATCCTTGGGTCCAGTTCCAATATTATCCGGAAACAGATCTGTTAGTATCCGGGTACTGCGGATGCGGATCAATATGTCCATCCCTAGTAGGTACATCAATTCAATTGTTACTGCTTCGTAGAAACATGGTGAGTAACATTGCTCAATTTCAATATAACTGGTATTCAACGAAAACTTGTTCACAACAGAAATATTTTGTGGAAGCATGAGATTCCGTTAAAGGCAACACTCGCTGTTTGCCGTTACTCCCGTTAGCTCTGAATTCTTTGTCACTGTCATACGAGTTATAATTGTAGGTAAATAAAATCAAACAATTTAATTAATTGTAAAATAAATTTGGATTTAGAATATCAGAGAATATTTAAAAGTCAAGTCTGATTATCTCACATAAAAATCACTAGAGGACATTTAACGACTTCATAAAGAAAACTTTGCAGCTGGGGTATAAGCAATACTCGAGAAAACTCTCGTCAAGTTTCATTAATACATCAGAGGTCAAACAAAAGTGGTTTCCTTGTTACTGGGTAACAATAAAGTGTTATTAATCTTTATAAAATAATCTTTAAAATCACAGTGCGATTGTAAATACTATTAGAATGTTGTAAATATTATTACCTAAACACGCATTAAAATCATGTTTCTAAACACTAAATCCTAAACAATACTTTTGAACCGCTTCCCGCAATCATATTCAAGTTTAATGTTTTCACAGAATCCATTTTCTCTCTCTCTCTCTTTCTTTCTCTTTCTGTCTCTAAAAAAAATCACCTTTAATTGTTAATTGTCGCCAGACCATGTTCATTCGGTTCTTCCCAAAGAAAGAAGATCGATTTCAATTCCAAACCAAATATATCACGAAGAGCGGTAGTTCTTCGAGTGACGCTAAGCAACGAGTCTGTTAGCGGCACTCACATAATTATACGGTATACAGCTAATTTCGGATCTAACAAACTATAAGCCCGATTTTGATGCTTGCATTTGAAAGCCCTTTGCCATACTAATACACATAAAAAATGGATCGTTAGGACCTCCCTGGTCCCCCTTTGGGTTCTTTTTTTTTAAAAAAAAAAAATAAGAATTTAACATTTCTGGTGATAGCACTTACTATAGAGCATATAGGCGATCATAGCTTGCTTAATCGTAATCTACGCTTCAATACCTTTCAAACGGTGTATCACACGTCAAAATGAGTGAAGAGGTTCAAAAGTAATTACCTTTTTAGGCCAATCACAGAATTTCACAAATGATAGAAAAGGACCTCTGTCATTCTGTCTGTCTTTTTGATTTAACGCAAAGTGGTTGGTACCGGGGGAAGGGGGACCAACAAGTTGGGGTCAATCGAAGGTTCTTTTGTTGATAGGAGTTACCGTTTTCGAGATATGGCCCAAAATCGGCCTTTTGTTTGAAGACTATGCTTTTAATTTGCAGCCTTACAAAACAAGTGATATCAGTATAAAAAAAACCTTCGGGGTAAAAACAAGAGAGACACAAGAATTAAACTCACAAAAGAAGTGATATCCATTTTGTGAATTACTTTCTTTGTATCACTATGGCGGAAGGATACTAAATCTCCTAATTTTATTACAAAGGAAAAACACTTTCGTCATAGTGACACAAAGAAAGTAACTCGCAAAATTGATATCACTTCTTTTGTGAGTAGAATTCTTGTGTCACTCTTGTCTTTACCCCGAAGGTTTTTTTTTATACTGATAAAAGGTTACACATAAAATATGAAAGACACGTAAAGAATCCAAGTTCAAGGTATGAAATTAGGAGGAACATTATCTACTTTATTTAAAAAAAAAATCGTCATATAGATGAGAACACGAACACGAGCAAAGTTTGTAAAAGAAACAACGAACAAAACAGAAAAATTGGATAGAAAA
>JAGDQP010005257.1:14077-63787 GCA_022664845.1 Lepisma saccharinum
TATATATATATATATATATATATATATATATATATATATATATATGAAAAGAAAAAAAGAAGCTCTCAAAAGAACTAAATGATTTGGGAAAAATTAAAAATAATAAAACTAAAAAAAAAAATATATAATTCCGCAAAAACAATTAATTTGAAAACCATTGGGGAAACAAGCACCTTAATGTTTTGTGTATTAAAAATGTAATTCTAATAATATTTACAATAAACATCATAGTGTAATTTTAAGACTATAATTTGTTAACTATGAATTCGGTACCGGGTACACATTATTTAGATTCATGTAATTAATTGCTTTGAGATTCACAATCACAAACATTGATTCTTTCAGAAACATTTCTTCTTAATTACGAGAATGATTTTCTGAGGTTAAAAAAATAAGAATTTCAGGTTCATAAGGACAGGAGAGGCAGATGGAAGAAAAATGGGTGAGTAAAGTAGAACAATGGGCGGGGGGTGAAAACACAAAAGAAAGAGAAACACCCAATTTTACATTTTTAATCCCCCTTTGTCTCGTCTGCTGAAGTATGTCTGTAAACATTTTTCCAAGTGGCTCGCGGGCTCCGAAAGTGAAAGTCCGCTGACCCTGTTTACTAGGGACATTTTAACTGACATTACACGCCAAGCTCATCCATCCAACGGTTTTGTTGTCAACTGTTATGTAATATAAGATACCTATTGGTGGCGGAGGGGTGAGGGGAGGGAGAGAGAAGCGTTTACCACATATTGTAGAATTACTTATGCCTATGTTGACGTTTTTACAACACAATTTGAGCATTGACAGATGAAGACAACAACAGAAAATATCACCTTTCTTTTATTTAGTAATGTTTGTTCTCTTCAAGTGACTTGCCTTTCAGTTTTCATAAATAAAGTTGCTTTATAATTGAAAACAAAATCTTGACTTAACAAATTTCCACAATGTCGTCTGATCTACCATCACACTGAATTACTTTTATATCCAAGATTTTAAAATCGGGAGAAGCTAGAACTGAAAGACTGAATATATTAGGCCTATATGTGAATATCTGATGTTTTATTTTCCTTTCTACGGAGAAATTTTATACTTTGTAATTAGGAGCGTGTGCCCGAACAAGACTAAAATTTAAATATATAAAATTTATATATAATTTAAAATTTATTGACAAATAAAAGGGAGAGGATTAGGTTAAGACTTAACTTTTGATTCTCTTCATACTACTTCTCAATGTGTGATAGAGAACACAGGCGTACGGCAAAGAAACGCACACTGTGAATTTGATACTAGCGCAATTTTTGCAAAATTTTATATCTGGGCGTTCTGGAGAACGTTAAGTTCAATTCCGAAGTTGAAATTTTTGAATTTCGAGTTGAAAAATGGCCGAAGCCAGTGGCGCAATTCTACAGAAAAGTGCTCTGATGCTTATACATTATGCATTGTATAAAGTTCTCTATAGCTGTATACACTTTTGGAAAGTGTTGTGCTCTTCCAGAAATCTCCACACACCTCTGGCAGAAGCCCAAACATCTAATTTTGAAAAGTCAACACAACTTTTCCTTAAACTCCTGGTAATTCCAACCACGTTTATTACTTCCATTGTTGCTTACTGTTCAGGGATAGAAGCATTAAAACAAAACAATAAAAAAATCCACTTCAACTGAAATTATAAAGTAATAATAATAATAATAAATGAAAATAAAATTTACTTACTTAAGATTCCACTAAATGATAGCAGTTATACCTTTATAGAGTATATACTCAATGATTATACACGATGGTTTTATACTCGATGATTATAGTCGATGTCAGCTGTCTGTCAGAGGTCCGTATTACGAGTGCTGCATAGAAACAAGTGGCATCCTTATAAGCTGGAATTGCAACAACACCTAAATGAGGATGACTCAGATAGGCGGTCCAGTTTGGACAATGGACACTGGAACGGTGAAATGAGGATCCAATGTTTCCTTTGTGTTTCCTTTGTTTAGCGATGAGGTCTTGTTCCATATGCATGCTCATGTCAATAAGTAGAACCATCATTATTACTCTCCCAACATATCATGGACAGATTACAGCAAAGCAGGTGTCGGAAGCAAGCACATGATGTGATGTGGGATATGGGGCACAGGCATCGTGGAAATCCATGGCAACTTGTCTGGTAAACGATACCTAGATAGTACACACCCTTCTCAAGAACGTGTTCCCCTCGCTGCTGAATCCTGACGGCGATTATCCTGCTTCACTTCAGCAAGATAGTGAGCTCCTGGACGGGTAACGTTCATAAGTAATAAATTGCAGAAGTCACAAGTCCTAAACTTTAGGACTTGTGCAATTTAGGACTTCTGTAAAATCCAGAGAACTGGCTTCTTGTCTTTTAGGACTTCTGCAATTTAGGACTTGTGAAATATAGGACTTCTAGAATTTGGGACTTGTGCAATTTAGGACTGGTGCAATTTAGGACTTGTGCAAGTTTCGTCCCTTTGCTTTAGTTCTCAAAATTGCCACAGACAAGAGAACCACCGCCACTTCTGTAAACAAAACGTTACAAATACAGTAGATATTTCGTCCGCCATATTGAAGTGATATTGATAAGCTTAAGAAAACTCGTTTAGATTATCTATAAATCCCAAATTGTCATATATGTTTGTTTTTTCTTTTTGACAAAAAGTGATTGCTTGTGAAAAGGACAGTACATTATTTTGAATTGTCTTACATCGTACAAATATTACTGACTGCTTTACATTATGGAAGTGAGATTTCAACATACAAGTGTTCCTTTTAATAATAATAATAATAATAATAATAATAATAATAATAATAATAATAATAATAATACATTAGATAATTGTAATCAATTTCACATATTAAAAACTTATTTCACTTGAAGTGAATTATGACTGGATGTTTTGGTCACTTCGAGCTATTTCTAGCAAGTCAGTTCCGTTCTATGCTAGCTGTTAATAGTCAGTCAAAACTTCATCAGAAATAAAATTCTCAAGAGTTATTTGGCCTTTTCCACAGTTAGTTCTCATAGAAAGCCTTACGGAAATAATTGACAAATGCGTTATGTAATTTGTATATTAATGAGAAGCTCCCCAATTGTCCTCACGATTCTGGGTCAACACCGAAATTTTTTAGAACCCACACCGGAAATCGAACCAGGAACCACGTGCACCGTAGACACGAGCGCAAACCACTCGGATAAGCGGTATTATTATTATTACTAGCGAGGTTATATAGAGACGGGACCTACAGCTTAAAATGGGACCCGAACAACTACTCGGTTTTTATCCGAGGCTTTAGGCTCCCAGCAGGTAATGTCCGGCCTCTAGCTAGATCGCACCATCTTTCTTGGCAACTGAGGAATGTGCTGGATTGTTCAGTTTCCAAGCGGGTCATGTCCAAGTGAAAAATCTCCCCGTAACGTCTTTAACTGTTTGGATCAAAGAAAATTGACGTAAACAACGTAACTCAATGTTCTGTGATCCATTTGCAGTGTTTGTGTGGCATTTTCTGTGGTAATTGACGTTTTCACACAGTGAATGCAACTATATAAGGTGAGTAGTCCGATTTTTCTGACTTGGAACAAGACTTTTCTCCTATATCTTCAGCGGAAGATTCATCCACGGTGATTCAAAATTTTCGGTTTCTGGCCACAGTTACCTTTCCAATGACGCTGACTTCGGAGTCATTGAACGCTACGCTAAGAAAGAGCCCTTAATCTATGACCCATAAAATTGTTTTCGTATCATAGTGTAGAAACTTGTCATCATACCCCCAGAAAGTACAAGCTAACGAGGATGAAAAGATATGAATTTTTGTTAACTTTGCCTCTAGAAAAAAGCTAAAGTCAACCGCAAGAAACAACCTATGAAACAACTATTAACTGGCTCAAAATACGATGGATCAGATTGAACAAATCGGACCCGATCACTATCTTCTTCAAGGAGACTCTGAACGAAGAAGTTTCGTTTAGGGCACTCACAGTAGAGAGGTGTTTGAAGAGAATGGGGAAAAACAGAAGGTCTTCTGCGACTTGGAAACATTGGCCAACCCCTGCTTTATGAAGAGAACCGGAAGGTAACCATAGCCAAAAAAAAAAACTAAGTTTACGTAAGTTTATTCATCCGAACAAACATGCCTTTTTCAACAAATTGTCTAGTGACCCTGGAAGGCAGTGCAATCAACATGATTGCGTGACGGCGAAGAGGACTATAACGACAAACATGAGTGTATGGACGAAAACTTTTAGTTGCGAAAGTTTCTTTTAGTTGACAGCCATCAACTATGATAAAACATAGTCATTTTTTTAAACTAGCTAATGTTAGCCATTTTTTAATACTAAGTAGTTTTTCCTTCGTTTCATTTTTTTTTTTTTTTTTTTTTTTTTTTGCAATTTCGATAATAATACAAATGTTATATTATAACTAAACATACTTAGATAAGACTATTTGTTTTTTGTTTTTGAAAGATGAATAATATTTACGAATTGTGTAATGTTTGAGAAAAACTAGGAACCTATCGTCATAGTTTATTTAGGTGATTAGTGATATTGTGTTTTGAACTGTAAGCAATGTTTTCCAATGCAACATATTTTGTGCAAAGTATGACAGTTTTTTCTCTCCTAGAATCCAAACAGAGCCGCTGTAGGTGATGGTAGAGCGTTCACGTAGCCTTCGGGAAGTCCTGGGTGCGATCCCAGCGGCGGAGCATCCTGACAGGTTTTTCCAGGGTTTTTCCTCAGTCACACCAGGCAAATACCGGGATTGCACGTTCAACATAGGCCCTGGACGACCCCTTCCCGAATCCTATCCTCTCTCCTATCCAGGCCTTGATCTTAGGTCCCTAAATCCATAAATATAATTCAAAATTTAATTTCTAACATCTAAAGTTATTTAGTTGTGTTTTTAGGTAGATTTCGAAGAAAAAATCCACCTATTGAGATCTGTACGATATCAAAGTATATGAAAAACGCTCCTGAAAAACGCTTGATTTCATCTACCCATCTTGCCTTCTGACGTCGTCTCGGTCGTTTCTTTTCTTTAGGAATCCAGTACATTTGTTGTCCACCTTCCATCTCTTAGTCTAGCTATGTGATCGGCCCATTTCCACTTCAGATCCTTCGCAGTCTTGATTACATCCTCTACCTTTGTTTGTGCGCGGATCCATTCATTTGTCTTCCTGACCCTCCTGGTTATTCCTAGCATGCATCTCTCCATTGCTCTTTGTGTGACTCTCAATCTTTGAGTCGTTTGCGCATTCAATGTCCAAGTTTCACAGTCGTACATCATCACAGGTAAGACACATTGATTATAAACTTTACGCTTCAGACACATTGGTAGTTTGCTTTTGAAAATAAAGTGTAGTCTTCCAAACGAACTCCACGCCATTTTACATCTTCTATTTAAATCATCAGTCAACTTGGCATTTGATGTTTTAAGCTGGCCTAGGTAAACATACTCATCAAACTTTGCCTATTGTCTCTCCATTAATCTTTATTTCACTTTTTGCAGCATATTGATTGTATATGACCTTTGTTTTACTTAAATTCATTTTAAGGCCTATTTTCGAACTCTCATTATTCAGTTCTTCCATTCTGGTTTGTAGTTCTTCCGCATTTGAAGCAAACAGGATTATATCATCAGCGAAACGTAGGTGATGAAGATATTCGTCATTAATTTTAATTCCAACTTCATCCCAATTTAAATTTTGGAACACTCTCTCCAGGACCGCACAAAACAGTTTTGGAGAAATCGAATCTCCTTGCCTTATACCCCTTCTAACTTTAAATTTTTCACTTTCTTGATGTAGTCTAATGACATATGTGGCAGTCTAATAAATGTTTCGCAGTAGCTTGATGTACGCATCTTTGATGCCTTGATGTTCAAGTGATTTAAGTACTGCTGACAAGGAAACCGAATCGAAAGCTTTTTCGAAATCTACGAATCCCAAACATAGTGGAAGTCCATATTCATTAGTCCTTTCCATAACTTCATTCAGTGTTTGTATGTGGATATTGTGCTAAATCCACGGCGAAATCTGGCTTGTTCCCTTCCCTGGTTAAAATCTAAGTCCCGTTCAATACGATTCAAAATAACTTTGGTGAACATTTTGTGTAGAACTGACAGTAAACTAATTGGTCTGTAGTTTTCGACGCGTTCTTTGTCCCCTTTCTTGTACAACAAAATTATAACAGCATTATTCCAACTTCTGGGTATTTGTCTCTTCCTCAGGCACACTGAGAATAATTTCGCAAGTTCCTCTTTCATCTTTTCACCTCACCATTTAAACATCTCTGTATATATATACAGTATATAATATTTAAATATTAACACGCTAGCGGCCATAATTTTGAAGATATTTGAACCAAATTTATATATGTTGTTTCTAAGCTTAATAGCTCGGTTAAGTTCGTTAATGAGGAAAATCGGTCGCCATCTTGGATTCAAAATGGCCACCGGACCCATTGTTGTATAGAATACACAGTCTAAACCGCTGTGGTTATTGAAATCAAATTTTGCATAAAGGTACAAGATCACTGTTTGATTACGAAAATGTTACCTAATGAGTTCAAAGACGCCATCTTGGATCCAAAATGGCAGAAGTAAGAAATCTATTTTCCATATTGTTTGAGGTAGAGATACGAAATTTGGCATAAAGGTGTATTGTCACTAGTAGTTCAAGAAAATATTACGAAATGTTGAAAAGTCTCCATATTGGATCCAACATGGCCACCGAGCCCATTGTTGTATAGAATACAAAGCCTAAACGGCTGCAGCTAGAAATATCAAATTTGGTAATTCGGTACATTATCACTTGTATGTTACTAAATTATTACATGATGTATCCAAAGACGCCATCTTGGATCCAAAATGGCGGACCTAAAAATCCATTTTCCACACCGTTTGAGCAAGAGATACGAAGTTTGGCATAAAGGTGCGTTATGACGAGTTGTTTAGGGAAATATTACATTTGGGGAAAGTTGCCATCTTGGATCCAAAATGACCGCCCAAAATCCTATTTTACACACCGTTTGAGCTGGATAAATGAAATTTTACTTGAATATGTACCATCACAAGTAGGTCACGACAATATAAGAAAACTTTCAAAAAGTCGTCAACTTGGATCCAAATTGGCCGCCCAAAAAACACAATTTCCAAATCATTGAAGGTAGAGGAAAGATTTTTTTCTTTTGAAGATATATGACCAAGAGTAGGTTACAATAAATGGGACAAACCTCCTCTTTGGGGCCCAGGCCCCCGTGAGAGGGGTGCAGATGGACACCATGGTGGTGTAGTGCTGCAGGGAGATTTTGGTTAAGAAAAAGGATGCATATCCTCTCAAAAAAAAAATACTGAAGTTGGGGGCGAAGCTCCTATGGGGGTCTGGAGGGCAGCGCTCCCAGCGAAGCAAAGCGAGTATATACATATATATATATATATACGTCTTGTGGGTATCGTTGAACAGTTCTTGATGAATAATCTACAAATCAATAAATAGTTTCTCGATAACTCTCATATAAGGCGAGATTTGAATTTTTGAAAGTAAAAAAAACTACGAGATCTACCTCAGCCTGTAGGCCTACCGGAAGGGATTTTTTCAAACCAGATTGTTTGAATATTTTCATCTTAAAAATTGAAAAGGCATTTTAGATCACATGAAAAAAATGTTTTTATCAATCAAAATACTTTATTTTTGCACCAGGAAAAAGAGTTGCTTTACATAGGTATAATGATCAGGACATAGCGCAAATGCGCTGAAGAATTCTTTTTGTTTCAGGTGACAATCATGTCATGTGCAACCAAGTGGTTCTTCGAAGAAAAGTTGAAATAAAATGGACTCCTTTTTTTTTTTTGTTTCTGGACAAAGTAACTTGGGGAACTACTTCTTAATGGCTACTTATTAGTGTGGAAGGGTCATTCTCATCAATTTTACAAATTTGATTAAACTACAGATGAGAACTCAAAAAGTGCTTTCCTGTAAAATGTGAGAAAATGAACTTGGCCCGTTAGGCAACTGAATGGCTCAATTGATGTATCCCATCTCGTTATGCAACCAACACGAACAATGGAATCCCCATTCCACCTACGTTTTTTGTTGTGTATTAGCAAGACTATAATTCATGGTCCTAAGCCAATTAGTACCGCGCAAGGCCCACTGGACGTTCGTGGGCTGCGGATACTGGAGAAAGTCCTAGGTATGAGGCTTAGTTGTGAAATAAGCAGAAGAAATCTGACTTATAAGCAGTTAGGGAGAATTCGGCTAAGGAAGACAACTCCGACAGAGAAGTTCCAGTCTTCACGGTTGGACATGAGAATCACCCAAGAGAACACACACACACAGAGCTGTTGAGATGTCTCTTAAAGGAAAGGCTTTGGGCAGGGAAAATGGAATTTGTTTTCGGAACATGGAACGTAAGCACTATACAAATTACAAACTAGGGGCGCTGCAAGGCCTCCCATGGCAACTAGAACAATATGGGATAAGTATAATACAAGAGAATGGAGATTGGAAGATTCGACAGAATTATCATGTGTACGAGCTACACAAAGGAAAGAAGATGAAAATCTGAAGACTGCAATGGGAAGGCCATGTATAAAGAATAAAGGGGGATATGATTCCAGGGAAGACCTTGGACGAAAAATTCTACAAAGCAAGACCAGTTCTCAAGAGTAAAATGACAAGATACTGAACAGTTGCTAAAGATAAAGGGAAAGAAAAGGGCAACAATGAATAAGTAAAACGAAAGAAAACAAAGATCAATAAGGGAAGGGTGCCATGTAGATAAGTAGAAGCACAGTTAATGATTATTCCTTTTCCACAAATACCGGTATGTGTAGCTATACAGTGTAAATACAACTTTAAAATGCACAAATAATTGAAGGTATCCTAACCGGAAATAACTTTTAAACAAGAATCTGATTCTTTTATTTTTCCCGCAGCAATGGGCGGCGCACTACTAACAAGTAATATAAAAGGAAGCATTTTCAAATTGTTTATTCCTTACACACTAAATTTAAAGAGCGGAATTCCGCTCGGTCTGAGAGGAATATTTCTTTTTTCTTTTTTTTCTTTTTTTTTTGCGTGGAAAGAGGAACCTTTCTTTTAGAGTGAAGTTTCCTCGCAGAAAAGATTTGAAATTTCAGCTCGAAACAAGATGGGATTTATGGTAGTCCATTTTGATGGGAACGTAAACATTTTTTTTTTCTTTTTAGATACATTTCCATCTATTCTGGTAAAGTTTTCAACCTTCGAATACGAAACCGTCGCAATAAAATGTTGAAAATATGAAAAGAAGCAAAACGGAAGAAAGAAAAGTAATGTACTTATGAATGAAAAAGAGTAATAAAAACTTAATATTGGGGAGAATTGAGCCCAGTACTTTCTGGTCAACTATCCAACACCTTAATCACTCATCCACTCCTTGAACTGCGAGAATACACCTTCGAAATGGTTTCTTTCGTCTCGTCAGGTACTTGAAAACAATGTTTACAGATTTCTTGTACATATCTTAATCCTGACGTCTTCTGATATACTTTTGTCACTGAGAAAAGTTTTCAAGTTTTCTGTTGTTATTTCTAACTGAATGCAAAGGCGATAAACTTCACCGTACGGCTTCGTCTTTCGATAAAATTCACAGTAACAAATGGCGGAGAACAAACTTGACTAGTAGCCATGATGCATTGTAAACCATTCTAAAAAGATGATAAATCGCTCTTTCAAGTTTGAAAAATAAATTACATCCAAAAGCATCGGAATTTCATCCAGAAGGAGCACATTTTTCATCCAAGGCGATAGAGCGTTTCTTTGAAAACCGCTCTTTTCGATTAAAACTCTCGCTCTAAAAAAAAGTCCACCTTTCCGTTCTAAGAAGAGTGAATATTCCGCTTTTTTATTTAGTGTATACAAAACAGGATATAAAGTTAATTATTAGTGAACCTGAGGTTCTAATAGACGCACTACATGAATTTTGAGCGATGTACATATAATTATTATCAAATACATCTTTATATTTTCAGGTGGGAGCATTAATAATGACATGTATGTTTAGGAAGGAACAAAGAACTTATAAAAACAAGAAGTTAAATTCATTCAAAGAAACTGAACAATATAAACAATAATAAAAAGGGGATAAGACAGAGGCAGAAAGAAAGCAGAGATACAGGGAAGTTAAAAAAAAAGTGATTTAGAAGGGACAAAGTGGTTTTATCCGATTTAACCACATGAAAGTTTATATACTTAATTTCATGTTGTTTTAAGTGTTATACTCAATAGACAAATACTGAATTTTGATGTCTATATGATATTTATTGTGAGATTAATTTGATTTAATTACGTCTATGGAAACTTAGCTCTAATATATGAGTAATACCCTCGTTCTTGTTTCTACGTTGTTCGGCTCACCCCCTCATTTTAAAATTAAATATATGCCTATCATTTAATTAAAGGATCATTAGAGCTAAAAATAACAACAGGATGCTTCAATAAAAACAAAATAATCGGTGAACAAGAAACTTATATATGGTTAACGATATGTAAATCGCTCAAATAAATTATATACACTGTAAAGTTACTGACTGTAAGCAACCACAGAAATACAGAGAGAGAGAGAGAGAGAGAGAGAGAGAGAGAGAGAGAGAGAAAACACAGTCTTATAAGTCGATCTTCCATTTTGTACATAAATGGGTATCTCGATATAAGCTGACAAATCTAAAGTGTTGATCTCTCTTCCTAGTACAGGAATTCCTTTCCATTATGTTCTTATGTTAAGTATAAGTATAAAAACGGAAATGCTGGTAGCATGCATGTATAGTAGTGAGTTTGGTTTCAGTTGTTACACGATACGTGTAGAAAAAGTTGTCTTCGTTTGCTCATTACGTACAGATTATTATTATCTTGACACACGAGGGTCAATGAATTATGAAATATGGATTATTATTTTTTTTAAAAATATACCTTCCCTGTAGATGCAGTCTTTTGAAGGGTCATTTACACAGAAATTTCTGTATGAATAATTCATGAAGGAGAAATAGAGTTTACTTTTTTTTTCTGAATAGCTTGTTCCTTTGGGATTTTATTTTCCTCTTGTTTTATTGCTTAATTCGCTCTACAGGAAATGATATTTTCATTTTTCCAAAAGCACGAAATATCATTTCCTTTATCAGAAACAAGAGACTCGTTTTTCCTAACTATTAAAAAAAAAAAAAATGACGAAACTTGCCAAGGTTTCTCATAAGAAGCTTCTTTTCCCTTCTTGGTGAAGGTAAGTGAATCATTTTACGTGTCAAGTTATTCAATTTGGGAAGATTAACGGAAATCACACAGTAGTGACTATTCTGCGTATCAGTAAGTAGATGAATGCCAAAATGACACAATGGAATAAGACAGCCACACTGAGAAAAATAAATGTATCTAAATCATGATAATACGTGACTAAACAACTGCAATGGTGTAAGAAGATGCTTTGTAGTGTATTGCGATCTTGTTGATACTCAATAAGTCTGGAATACCATTATGTCTGGATATTACTAGATCCGTAGGTGCTCAATACAATACTATATCATGTTATAATAGCTGTCTTGTCTCGTGTTATTTTTACATAAGATATTTTTTCTCAGTTTATCATATCACTTCCGTTACTATGGAAACTGCACGATACTTGAGCAAACAAACTGGTTACTAGAACTCTATATAGTTGTAGACATGACGCATAGTTACGAAGCTAACTAACATTACAGAGAAGTATTAATAAATATCAACGGCTTTCTTTCTGGTTTCGAAGAAGTTCCTTCCCTCATCGATAGATGGATCTGGCAACATAAGAGCTTATGTGCTTAAATATCCTGATAAATTCAAGCATATGATTGGTTCGTACTACCGTATTTCAGCTAACAACCAAAGCTGAATCAACCACATAATTTCAGTGTATCCCGGTCTTTAAGAAAATAAGATTAAAGTCGGAGATCTACCAATAAGATGAGAAACTTCTTCGAGACAGAAAGAAATGCGTACATATTTAATAAAGTACGTTAATTGTCTGTATGTTTCTCTGTGCTACGGAGGATAAGGTAGTACTACAAATCTCTACATAATTTGTTTAGATCGGGATCTCTCGTTTCTGTGGTAACCAATGTTTTGACATCACACTTTGCCATAATTCAAGATTGCGTTTAGATATTCGCCTGCTTTGGCTGATAGAGATCATGAAAAATGTTTGTACTTGAGTACCACAAACATGTATAATAATAATATTGCTGCTATCAACCAGTGCGTTCGTAATTTTGGCATTTCAGTGTTATGTGCTGTGAACAGCAACAAGGCCTATTTAGCACAATTTAGCATGTAATAGTAATAATAATAATGGTTATATGTTCCATCTTTTTGAAGAACGCAACGTACACCAATCGAAAAAAAAAAAATAACTGAAACACACCGGTTGCGTTAATTTCTTTCTCCTACCCCGGCTCTCTTTATTTTTATATATCTTTTCTGTCATTGTGTCTTACTCCCCTAAACCATAATGTCCTAATGTATGTTAGGAATATCCAATTTTAAAAAGAGAATTCTTAAATAGCATTTAATAGTGCTAATACAGTGGTAACTTTGAGAGCACCTGTAGCCTAAGTTTCTGAAACCAAGAAAAACATAGAAATGTAAAATTGACACACTCATTAGGTGTTGTTGACTATTTTTGTTGATGCTGTTGTTTAGTTAGCAAATCCACCAAATACAATTGAGAGGCAATATTACGCTGCAGACTGAATCAACATAAACAACAAAAAGAAACATTTGGGAAGGAATCGGCTCTTGTGTATCCAAGGTACTATCCCAGAATTTTCCTAATGCGACTGAAGGGGAAACAAGCAAAAATCTCAGTCAGAAGTGACTGTCATTGGGCGCGAACCAATGACGAACTAAATTAAATGCCAACATTCTACTAACTTAGCTGCGTCCGACTCTGTATGTGATAATTAAAAGTGGAGAACTCGGAGTTCTCGCTTCTGCTACCAATTATCTGGCGGGGCTGCGGTGGTTCAACGGTTAGAGCACTCATCTCTCACGCGGGGTCGTCGGTTCGATTCCTGCTTGTGCCGTGTGGGCTTTGTGGTGGACAAACACCGTGTGCGTGGGTTTTCTAGGGGTTCGCCCTTTTCCTCCCACTTTCTTCATTCCACCAATCATCTCATCATCATTCATCCGGCCTGAGCCAAAGTTGCCTATAGGCCTTAAAATTAAATAAAAAACTGTCTTGAATTTGATTTGTAGAGAATTTCCAACAATGTGTGTACCAGGTATATACGCGCACTTCATATATTTATGGCAAGTATATCTAGATGAGTATATGGACTGACCTGCGTATACGCTCCATTACAGCCTTGGATACACGGAAATAAAATCCCAGCATCTTGGAACATGGAATTATTAGTACAGATCCCCGTACTGGTATTAAAACTAAATTATTTGGCTTGATGGCCCTTGGCCTACTAGACGTTTACAAAAGGTGTAAAGTGAGCACCGCAACGACTTCCATCACCACTTTTTATCTCTCTTTGGAAACCGAACTTTCTTAATTCAACGAGTTCTCCAATTAGCATCATTATATTAGATTAATACTGTCATTTGGAACGCTTAACATGAATCGAAGCCAATACCTCTCGCACCGAAATCTTAAGACACACGGTTAAGCAAAGTAAAATAAAAGATTACTAATTAAATTGATCTGCAGTATTTCTTTTGACAGAAAGAAGTAAAAAATATGAAAACGATTAGACATTTTGTTGTACTCACCTGTTGAGCATAATGTGAGGATGAGGTAGTGACCAAAAACTAGAAGCGACTGCGCCATGGCTGTGACGGCGGAAGAATAACTGAAGGGAAAAAAATCTTTTAGATTTTGTTGTTGCTACTTCTCCTGTTGTAGTAGTATCAGGCAACAGAAGAAAAAAAGAAGAAAAAGAACGTATATGGAATAGGTATAATGGAGTGGGAGGTATAGAAAGACGCATCTTCAGAGGGAGGAGAGACGGATGGATGGTCCTTCGAAGGTCTTTTCGGAGAATGAGGAGGGAGTACGTCACGTGATACATATAAGAGAGAGAGAGAGAGAGAACTCGGAAGATGTGAAGGAACGTAACATATGTCAACATTGGCAATGCAATACCTTGCTTTGTTTATAGCGTCTCTCTCTCTCTCTTTCTTTCTCTTTCCACTCGTCACCTGTATTACTGCTGCTCTGCCATTTCGCTCATCAAAAGGCAGTGAAAGGTGGTAAATGCCATCAGGTTCTGACAGACTTAAGAACATCTTCAAGATTATTAGCTGTTTTTAATGGGTAATGAGTATTTTTAACTGAACTCATACTTCAAGTATAAACCAATCCCATCATTACTGAAGGTGTCACAAATATCACCCTTCATTGATTCGGTTCTTTTGTGCTCGTAGTTACTCACTGTTGTATGTTCATACTTGCCAATAAAGTAAGGGATCGAATCCAGTGAATACTATCGTAACTGAGATTTTCATGGATTTTTGCTCAGGTACATCGGGCTAACTCCAGGATAAAACCTTCAAAACTAGATTTTGAATGACTTTCTGCTCGCATCCAAATTCTCTATCAGGTCCAAGCCTGCGCCAAAGATGCAAAAAAATCCAAAAGTGTAGTTCATTTTCAATATTAGAAGTTTGTACACTTCGCAAATATATATAATCATATTCAGCCATTTTCCATCCACTGCTGGATGAAGGCCTCCCCCCTTTCTTTCCAAATATCTCTGTTTGCTGCTATCCTCATTCATGTAGCTTCTGAAAAACGCTTGATTTCATCTTACATTTGGACGTTGTCTCGGTCGTTTCTTTCTTCTAGGAATCCAATGTAGTACATTTGTCGTCCACCTTCCATCTGTTCGTCTAGCTATGTGACCGGCCTATCTCCACTTCATCATCTTCGCAGTCTTGATTACATCCTCTACCTTTGTTTGTGCGCGAATCCATTCGTCTTCCTGTCCCTCCTGGTTATTCCTAGCATGCATCTCTCCATTGCTCTCTGTGTTACTCTCAATCTTTGAGTCGTTTGCACATTCAATGTCCAAGTTTCATAGCCGTACATCATCACAGGTAAGACACATTGATTATAAACTTTACATTTCAGACACATTGGTAGTTTGCTTTTGAAAATAAAGTGTAGTCTTCCAAACGAACTCCACACCGTTTTACATCTATTAATTTCGTCAGTCAACTTGGCATTTGATGTTTTAAGCTGGTCTAGGTAAACATACTCATCAACTATGTCTATTGTCTCTCCGTTAATCTTTACTTCCTTCTTTGAAGCATGTTGATTGTACATTACTTTTTTTTACTTAAATTCATTTTAAGGTTTATTTTCGAACTCTCATTACTCAGTTCTTCCATTCTGGTTTGTAGTTCTTCTGCACTTGAAGCAAACAGGATTATATCATCAGCGAATCGTAGGTGATGAAGATGTTCGCCATTAATTTTTATTCCAACTTTATCCCAGTTTAAATTTATATATATATGCGACTGTGAACACCGTGCAGCTAGACCATCCAATTGACACCTTCTTAATCTATTATATAATCGTGTCTGCTAAACAGACCCCTTCTCTCTCTCCTTTTCTCTTTCTCTCCCATGCAACGAAAATCAGAAAACAACATGAACACAGAATTTTTCCAGATATACACGAATTAGTACTGATGAAATGAAAGAAGAAAAGCGAGACGAGAAAGATGATTCAGCGACTAATTTAAACACATTCAATGCAAAATTGAAACCGATGGATGTCTGTTAGATAGAGACAGAGAAATTAGGGAAGGAGAAAGGGGAGAGAACAAAGAAGAAAAGAGAGATCAGATAAAATAGTAAAAAAAAATAATATCAAAATAACCTTAAAGTACAGTTCCCAGAAATCCAACAAAGATCTTCAGTTTGAAAGTCTAAACGATAGAAGTGACTTTTGAATGTTATGTTGTTTAGGACACTTCGACTATATAAACGAGTGGTTTAAACATTTATTTAATAACTTTAGAAAGGGCGACCAAAGTTGGTGGTCAGATTAAATACTCATGATTTCCAGTGGACGGGAGAATTGGGAGATACAGGTAGGATAAGATTAAAAAGTTAACTCACAGGCTTTGTGTGCCCGTGGTTCGATCAAAAATTTAATTGCGTTCATTGAACGTACTGGCTCGGAATACATTGTAACAAACTCAGTAGCCATACCTTCCATTTCAAGCCACTAATGCAAATCGAACATAAAAAGAAAATGAATGAATGATATTTTTTGCTATATTTCTAACACAAAATGTCAAGATTACAAGTCCTAACTGTATCAAAATGAAAAGTTTCAAATGTTCAAAATCAAAATTGGCATATTCCTAATGAGCATAGCAAATCAAAATGTTCCTAATTTCAAACGTGAACAAAGTATATTGGTTGATAAATTATAGGATGAAAACGAGTTTTGTCCCAAACTAATATTAGAAAATTACTTCTCCTCTCAAAATAACCAACAATTGGAGTCAATTTTCACTAATTTCTGAAAATTTATCTGTTCTGAACATGTCACTCTAGTTTCCACGTATCGCGCATATAGTATTCCAATAATTACAACACTAATGACTAGTGTTTATGAATCTATGTTTGCAGCCTTCATTTTATGCAAAACAAGGGCGATATGGTTGGGAATCGAACCCAGATCTTCAGATTGAAAGTCTAAAACGATAGCGATTACTACAGGTCCAAAAGCGTCTTAGCAAATGGTGTAGCGTTTCTTTCTAAACACACTAATAACATGATAAGTGGATATTTCAGGTCAATGATGTGTTCTTAATTGTCCTGTTAACGCCCATAGACTTTATTTTACTTTTCCCAACCAACATTCGTAAATTCCACCGGGCGCGACTCTGTACTTTTCCTTCCACATTCTTTAAGAGTCCATGTTTGCTAAGAGAAGTCAGTATTCGATTGTACACGATCGAATTATGAAAATACTTGGCCAGAATACACTTTTATCTGCGATTAGAGTGTTTCAAATATTTAGAGAACAGTACTTATACATCTCTAATGAAACTGGGCCGCGGAGTGGCCGATCAGTCAACCGGCCAAGGGTTCAATTATCTCCGATCTATTGAACGAAATGGTTTGGAGTCCACTTTATAAAAATACCGTAGCTTTCGTCCTTAGAAACTTGTTTAGGACATCAATGACAATTCAATCAGTACAATGAAACTAAACCATGCGACGGGCCTTCCGGGATATGAAAGTATTGATGATTTTACTGATATCAATAGATCTGGCTCTCTTAAACGATAGTGGAGTGCTCGATTGCATTCCAAATCTATTAATTGTATGAACCAGTGGGAACATTTAATCATTACATATTCACTAATAAGGCTGTTCGGGCAATGCAAAGGATATATCGATGAGGATGAATGCGGCCCACTAAAGCTTCGGACCCGCCTGTTCGCAGACCTTGTATGCTCTAACGTTACGCCACTGTTCATATGTTCGTATATGGATTTAGATAGTACAGTTGTATGTTTAAGTCAATAAAGATTGCATTAGACTCGCGGAATTATTATTATTAATTCTGCAAAGTACAATGCAACCGTTTGTATATTATTATTTTACATACTGTTAACCGCTTTGTTCTAGGAAAAAATGTACGCTATTAGGAGCTGTCCGCTTTTTAGAAATACACGTGGAAACTTTTTTAAAACGGCCATAAACAATTAAATAAGAAAATGACGTACAAATTGAATTACTACACGAGCTTTATCTAAATTACTGTGCATTAATTGTAGTAAGTCAACAGTGTTGTTACTGACTCGGAAAACACACGGATTGGTATGATGGAAGGTGTATGTTTCTATATATTTTCTGAAATGGCTTAGTGAGTGAAATTATGTACCACAATGCAGAGCGACGACAAATTCACTCTAAAATTCATTAAACTTATTCTTGAATAATTTGCACAGAAATAAAATGTGTGTGAAAAGTAATGTTTAATAAAGGAAGGTAACACGTTAGGGATATTTGTAACCTCGGAACAACATCATACAATCCACGTTTCTACTCATGTCAGGAATGTTGCACCGTCTATTAGATTTGACTTCACACAAGCGTTACACACTCAGGTTAATGTCACGACTGTGTGAGGCCAAATCACCATGAATTGCAGAAATTCATTTTCAAGAATAAATTTCAGGAAATGGTATAAAAACCTATGTAAGGGATGAGACGAGATTCAGATCAGATCAGTTAGTGTTAGGATTTTCAACTTGAGAGAGATTTTTCTGCTAGAGATCCTTGTCTTACGTAAGGTGAGTGTCAAGGTTGCTTTATTTTTGAGTTATTAACATGAAATTTGGATAAAATTCATGTTCTAAGCCATATTCTAAATCTTGTTCTAAATCTTATTCAGAATTAATATTAGAGTTATGTAAATTCGGTATGCTGACAATTCTAGTTGAATAGATTATATTATTTCCTTCCCTAATTCATTCACGTATTTAATGCCTATGCTCTACCAAATATTACAACACGTACACTACACAACTGTAATTCAACCGTAATGGTCCTCAGTCAGGTTTTGACAATTAAACTTAATACAATTTAGACGAGTGGGACTGAGGAGAAGTTAAGCCTCACGCTTGTTCCGGACAAGCTATTCTAGAAATAACTCAGTACTTCTACAATTAATATTAACTCTGAATTTCAACCTCTATGAAATGCTGGACGAAAACCTGGACAAACTTACTCTAATTGCAACCCTGCGAGGACTAGCCTGAATTGAAGAGTATAGCTAGCAAAACCTCCGTGGCAAGGACGTTTAAAGAACCCATGTACACAAGTTCGAATCCATGAACTGCCAGAACTTTTAGCTTCTTTGCAGCCCCGTGTAAACTTTCATTTTTTGTTCTATGACTTAGGATATAGTGTTCACATGCAAGATGATATGCTGGCGTTTTTACCAAATGCGAATGTCGCAATTCCGAAATAATTCTGAATCCAATGTGTTGCGAATCCCGGAATTGACTTCGTAATTCCGAACATTTCTATTCGGAATCTACTTTACCAGGTACTGTAGATGCTATTCTTAGAAGCTCAGAAGCTCGTTTCTGCAGTTTGTAATAATGTTGTTACTGATGACTTCAATAATTGTATCGTAGTAGTTACAAGTAAAGTCTTCATTTGTCTTCGTGATAAGATGACATATATCTGAAAAATATTTTAAATAGGCTTTACAGACCACCACCACATGTTGGCGTCGTCCGCAATAGAGCGGTTTTTACTTTAAGAGAAAACATCATCAAGTTGTCCGTCTTCGTTTTTAATAGAGATCGCTATTGACAGAGTTTCCTTCCATAATATTCAATGCTATTCTGCGGGGGAATTGAAACCTGTCTATTACGTACGGTGTTTGTAGGCTATCGAGGAGTTTTCATACCAAGTTTGTTGAGGATACGTTGGACAGTTTAAGGTCTTTGGATAACAAAACAAACAAGTATATTGAATGTGATGATGCAGTGAGTGGACATGATGCTACTAAACCACAGTGCCACCTACCGTTAGTTTTAAAAACTCGATCATGCAACAATCGGAAAATACCCAACACGCAAGACTACAAGCAAAGTAAACTATTTAATTTGTATTTGATTCATGTAAAAAAAACAGACAATTCTTGAAATTAGTGTCCGCCATTTTCGATGGATTTAATTTAATAGAAAAACGTATGTGTATCTGAAAATGGTAACAATTTTATAAAGATGTTGCTTATCAAATTTCAGGTCGTTAGCACGAAATTTGTGACTTTCCCATAGTTTCCTAAATAGACTGTCGGCCATTTTGAAAATTGACCATCATTTTTGATATAGGTGATTTTCTAGATGCCTCCGTATCTTAAAGTGACTTAGTGGACACAAGGAACTATTGTACTGTGTACCAAATTTTATGTTGGTATACCTAAATACACGATTTTGTTGAAATGGTGTATTATCCTCCGGACTATAAGTGTCATCCCAAATTTCACCTGGTATCACTGAGGAAAAAACAACGAAAATTTCAATCAGGATGGCCAATCTTCCAAGATCTGATATCTTAATAACCTGGTGAACGCGTGTGTGGATTCAACGTCTATACTGTAATGACTTTGCAAAGAAGAAAACAACAGGGTGCGATATCGGGGGATTTAGTTGGCCAATGATTTGTACCTCTATGGTCATTCCACCTGTTTATGAATGTTTACTTTTGGAGCAAATAAAACAAACAAACTTGTTACAGGTTAAATAATAATTTTATACAGAGAGAAAGGATAATGAGCTTTTCTAACCGATTGTATAGCACGCAAATGTTTACACTTTATTTTTCAATATTAACGGCAGATAGAAGTTATAAAGGTAATTTTCGGACACGCTGTATATAGACACCAAATATTCATATGTGTTACAAAGTAATATGAATGTTCAACTCTTGTAAATGCTTTCATTTGGTATTCACTATTCAGCTTAATATTGTACTAAGAATTTTTAATGACATTTAATTATAAACCTTTTTGGTCCCTTGATAGCGAACTATAGCTAAAGGGACATTATAATCCCATTCATTCTGTCCGCCTGTGTCCAGAAATTAAATCTCAGGAACTACTAGCTGTAGAAAGATATTTGAGGTGTCGTTAGAAAGGTATTGACTAACTAGCTCAGGGCCCCTGCAATCGTCCTGATTGGTGCAGTGGTTCAGAGTTGTCAGTCCATTTTCTAATTGCTTCCATTCGGCTAGACCAAGCTGAGCCAAATTTGGCATAAACTCTATTTGACAAAATACAGAAACACTGAGAGGACCTACGTTACCAAGCAACTCACTTACCAGTGCTGCCAACCTATTTTCTATAAAATAATCTTCTTTAAATTGCTTCCACTATTTTAGTCAGAGCAGCACCAAACTTGGTGTAAACATTGTTTTATAGAATTGGAACATACTTTGGATGTTCCCGCTCCCCAGGAACACCGTTGTCAGTGTTTCCAGCCCATGTCATATCTCATAAGGTGTATAGACATATATAAGCTCTGTTTCGAAAGGACTTAGCTACTAGCTCAGGGCCTGTGGAACCGTCTTGACTGGTGCAATGGTTCACTATTAGCAACCCATTTTCTAAAACATGAATTGTTTAAATCGTTTCCATTCAGTTAGCTTCGCCAAACTTACAAAGAACACTCGCCAGATGTCAGAGCCCGATTTTGATGAAAATTCGTCTGTAGGTACAGTGCCTAGATAAACCTTCACAACCAAAATTATAGGTGCAGCAGTCAACAAATAACGACAGGGGAACCTGAGAAAGATGGAACGTAGAGAGCAAGTAAATCGAATACAGAGAACGGCAAACGGCTTTTCTTCTATAAACTGTTACATGTATTAAAAGCAAATGGCTGTTAATGGATACTGCACAGGATACAATACATGCTGGATGGTATAACGACAATGACCGCCATCTTAAACACTGGAATCTTGATTATGTTTGAAAAATTTAAAATAGTCATTGGGTCATGTGATATATCAATTTGTGCTGAAATGTTCCAAGAAACTCAATTCCTGTACGACAAAATAACACGTAAAATTTACTTGGGGGAATGAGTTAGCCGAATGATGAAAAAAAAAAACGTTTTGTTAAAACAGTTGAAGGAACGAAAATTAAACGGCTACATAAGAGGTACCGTTATGTTAAAAAATATGAACCTCATTGCCACAACATGAAGTGCACAATAAAGTTTTAAATATACTAACTAATAGAAGATGAATTTCAAGAAGGCGTAATGCTAGGTGAAAGAAAATGACCTTCTCCAGGACAATTTTACGTGTCATGTTGTCGTACAGGATTAGAGTAATGTCAAAATTGACTTCCTCGTTGGGTTTCTTGGAACATTCCATCATAGATTGATATATCACATGACCCACTTACTATTTAAAAGTTTTGAAGCATAGACAAGATGGCCGTTTTCAAGATAGCGGCCATTGTCGTCATACCCTCCAACATATATTGTATCCTGTGCAGTATCCATTAATAGCCATTTGCTTTTAATATATGTAGCAGTTTATAAAAGAAAAGACGTTTTCCTTACTCTGTATTAAATTTACTTGCTCTCCACGTTTCGTCTTCCTCGGGTTCTTCTTTCTTTATTTTTTATCGACATCTATAATTTTGGCTATGAAGGTTTACCTAGGCACTGTACCTACATACGAGTTTTCATCAAAATCGGGCTCTGACACCTGGCGAGTGTTCCTTGTTAACGTAAACATTATTCATACAATATAAAATCACTTAGAGGGCTTACGTTACCAAGCAACCCAATTACCAGTGTTGCCAGCCTATTTTCTTTAAAATTATCTTTTTTTTCAAATTGCTTAAAATATTTTACTTATAGCACCAAATTTCGCATACACATTATTTGGCTCAAGAGGAACATACTACGGATGTTACCGCTCCCCGGGAACTCCGTTATCGGTGTTTCTAGCTCATGCCAAAATATGTCTCATGAACCAAAAAGGTGTAGAGACATGAATGAAGTGTCATTGGAAAAGTAGTCAAAGTGTATGTGTAGGAACAAAGGAAAGTTGTCGGGGGAAGAGGCAGGGGACTTGAACCCCGTATACTTACATGAAAATTTGCTAATAATTTATAATAAGCGTTTCTCTAACGTGAAAGACGAAATATAATAGCGAACAATTTTGTGTGTATGCAGAGCTAAGTTTCTTAGGGAGCAGGAATCAGGCGGGCTGACCCTCCCCTGCTTAATGTAAATTCGGTAATAGTTGAAATTAAGCCTTTCTGTACGAGGAAGAGCGGGATACAATAGCGAAGAGTAATGTGTATAGGAGAGCCGAAACAGCCTTGATGTAGTAGTTTAGTGTTGCCATCCCATTTTAGAAAAATAATCAATTATTAAAATTGCTTCCATTCAGCTACACCTAGCTGCGTCAAACTAAGCATAAACAATATTCGATATAAGTACTGTGGATTTTTCCGAACCCAACCACTGCAGTTGTCACTGTCGCCAAACTTATAAAAAGATGGCTAAAATGCTATCAAGTGACCGAAGCCTTTGCAATTGTCAGTAGGATAGCTCATATATCCATAGGACTTTTCAGCTCCTCATATATATACGTTGGTTGCTATCAGCTTCATATAGCAATGCAGTAGGCAGTGATGAAAATTTTCCGTTATATATATTTTTTTCACTTATTCCTATATCGTTGTTGTACCGTAAACTTTACTTGTAATAGACGTCGCATGAAAAAGTACTGTAGTTTCATAAAATGAAAAAGCTAACCATTCCTTATTTCTGGAAAATATTTTAGAAACTTTTAATGTACTTTTTCCGAATGTACTTTTCACCACAGAATGCAGTAAAACACAGAACTACGCACTAATCCAAAGCACAAATAATCTTCTTAACCTATCAGACTGATTTGTTTCTGTTTATTTTTCTTTGTAGAGTGAGCGTGTGATAGTAAGAGTCTGCGAAAGTGGTCGAAGATGGAAATTTTTCCACTATATTTTTCCGGAAAATTTTCCGTTCTAAACCAATATCCACTTTCAAGCATAAACTTCACATTAAGCTATAAAATTGATTGAATCCATATAGAAATATGAAATAACAGCAAATTATAATTTTCCAATAAGAACTTATTATAACTGGTACCAGCCGATGTGCTACCCACTGCTCCACGCGGGAGCTCAAATATTTCGTACTTGATAATGCCAAATTTAGATTGTGTTTCTGTGTGTGCCAAGTTCAGGGAAAATAAATGCGTCTTAGTTTTTATTTTATGAAAAACAAATGCATTAAAATTCCTTATAAAGAAGATTTCAATAGAAAATTAGAAATTCTGCGCTGATTTTATTGTATTAAACATTCATAAATTTTCCACTGAGTGGAAACTAAATGAATATGTTAAAAATATCCAAGATAATCGGATCGTACGGTATTCCTTACGTCATGAAAATTGGTGCTTTTTTTGTTTCCCAGTTTCACTGCGCAAAGGTATTGCTTTTGCAGACTCTTACAATCAAATGCTCACTCTACGTAGAAAAATAAACAAAAAAATGCAGTCTGATAAGTTAGAAAAAATGGATTGTGCTTTGGATTTGTGGGTAATTCTGTGTATTACTGTTTTACTGCACTCCGGAAAATTTACAGAAAAATTTTCTTTTCCAAATTTTTCTGGAAATTTTCAACCCTAGCGATAATACCTTTCCGCAGGGAAACTGGGAAACTAAAAAGCACCGTCTTTCATGACGTAAGGAATACAATCCGATTATCTCGGATATTTACATCATATTTATAGTTTGGGCTCTATCGAACTTAAGATTTATGAATGTTCAATACTATAAAATCAGGGCAGAACTTCTTATTTTCTGTTTAAATCTTCTTTATAAGGAATTTAGTGCATTTTTTATTCATTAAATAAAAACTAAGATGTATTTATTCCCCTGAACTTGACACACACAGAAACACAATGTAATTTTTTTCATTATCAAGTACGAAATATTTTAGCTCCCGCGTTGCGCAGTGAATAGCACATCGACTTCGTCGTAACTCGGTGGTACCAGTAATGATAAGTTCTTATTGGAAAATTATAATTTGCTGTTATTTAATATTTCTATACATGGATTTAATCAATTTTATCGCTTAATGTGGAGTTTATACTTGAAAGTGGATATTCAATCTCACCTCACTAGCAGTAGGTATAGGCCTAACTCTTTTGTCTTTACAACAACAACAAGAAAAACTCTTCAATTAAGATACATTGACAAAAATTAATTTGTTCCTAATCGAATTGTTTTTCTCGTTACAATTTGATTACACTTGAGGAATTTGACTAACACATGGTCTCTTTGAATGCAGACTGACGGAACAATGTCGAAGTGCAAATAAACAATATTGACTTCCCTCGGTGGTTTTAGAAGGTCACACACACGTTAAAGACCTGTAACTCAATGTGAATATCAAACGACGTATTTTTTTTTTTTTTCTTTTTCAGAGCCTGGGAAACATTTTTTTAAACACGTTGAGCTGAATTCTACGAAGATTAGCTTACATTGATTGTCTCTTTGCTTCCGGGGTCTTTGCCATAGATCATAGCGATAGCGACAGCGACAGGTGCCAAAATCATGTTGCATTCTTGATCACATACATATGTTACACTACTATTTCCGTATGTTGGGTTTTCCATATCTTTCGTGTAGCCTTCCAACCCACCTTCTTTCTTTGCCTTTTCCCTCTATTCTCAAATACAATTGTGAAGATAGGTGAAGGTTGAACTGGTGCCAAATTAAAGAACTGTTTTCACACTACATATCTTTATACCATTTGAATAATTAGATATGGTATTACGTATTACGTCGTGGCTCAGACGGTAGCGCGTCTGTCTTCAAATCCCAATCAGGACACTGAAGACTTTTCTCACAGTGTTCCCATGCCTGGCGCTCTGAGGTGCATTCAGCCTCCTATCAAATTGAGTACGAGGGTGTCCTTGTTATTCCTGGTCACCTTGGGAAGGTAAAGGCGGTCGAGCGTGGGACTGACCACCCTAGTTCACCTCGTGCCGTAGGTCAAGAAAATGTGGAGCGCTACCTCCACGTCCCCCATGCGCCGTTCACGGTGCGTGCGTATCGCACAGGGGATAGCTTTACCTTTTTCATTACGTATTACGTACGCAATAACTTATGTCCTATGCATTTTCTTCGTATCTTGCACTATTCTCACGAAAGTGTCGAAAAACCGTCTTCAAGACGTCGAATGATATGGCAGCCGATGCATTGAAGATCAGAGTGTAGATTTTTAGTATGTTAAACTAGGGGCTGCGTACATGAACAGGAACCAAGAATTATTTTTGTTTGAATTAATTCTAGCAACGGCTTTTTTTTTTACCTCTCTCGACTCGATTATTTCCATAGTAAGACACAAGATATTTCGGTAGTAAGAAAACCCCTGTTAATAACTTCATCGCGCCTTCCCCGCTGCACTGCGTCGCTTGTGGTGAAATATAAATAAACATGCACAATAACTATTATATGCAGGTTATGATCGGTGTTTTGGCCGTAGGCTAACCTATTACCCGAAGGTACCTTGGTAAGGTGAACGTATAGTGGTTTGTCATTGCCTTTCATCGAATGAAGAAGACATTCGAAGAAAGGAGTCTACAGTTCTAAGTGGACTTTGAAACAATTATGTCTGCACTGGGTTTGAACCCAAGACCCGTTGATTACAAGTCAGCAAAGGTTAGACCAGCCACAAGCTGAGAACACCAGACGTAAGTACGAGTTAATTGTTTTGCCTAAAAACACATTTCGTACAAACTAACAAGAACGGAAATGGTATTAATGGGTTAAGGCATAGTCACTGTTTCTTTCAGACATGCTTTCGGAGGGGCATTGCCCCCACGAGGTTTTCAATCACTCCCTCGAAAGAATTAATTTCAGCACTTGTATTACTCATACGTATACTGAAATATGCATATTACATAAACATTGCTCATGCTATTTTGAGATTAACTAAAGAAGTACGACATATTGGTAAGTAATATCATTGTTATTTTATATTTTAGCACAGTGTAGTCAATATACATTATATATAATTTTCGTGATCCCCCCCCCCCCCCCGACGAACCTCCGGAATGAAATCTTATGAAAGAAACACTGGTGGCCATAGTAAAAAAGAAAAAAATCTGAGGGTAAAAAGCGAAAAATAAACATATATAAGAAATCAATTTGTAAAAAAAATCTGCAAACATTGTAAAAGATATTCCACTGATAGCATAAATACGTTTCTTTCCAGACGTTATCTAAAATAACGCCTAGAAATAAAGCTTGACTATATAATTTGCTTTTCACTACTGTGGATGCAGCATACAAGCTAATAAACAACGAGATGTATGTACTATGCAAATAATAAGGTGATTACGACTATAAAATTTTAATCTAAAAAGTCCTGAGGAGGGCACATATCGTAGAACAATAGAGCTATAAATATTTATTCGTCTATGCGCTGATTCTCTTGTTATAAGTTGGTTGCATGTTTATTGTCTAAATATTATTTATCTATAACGTAATATATTAGTATGTAATATCTTTATTTGAAATCATTATTTGCTGGCAAATTGTCCGTTCCTACGAATTTTTGTGTTAAATTGTCCTTCGCCCAATTTCAACTACATGTTTCTTAAATTAAAAACAAAATCTTCGTAGAAAGATAAGAACATGTGGTGTAGTGTAGATACAGCCTAATTTATATTTAATACAACCTCTCCTGAATTAAAAATCCTTGATAAACCACTGCTATGAGCTTCTACTTAAAATTAAATTACTATTAATTTTGATCACAAGATAACGTGTTTCTGTATTTGATGGATGCTTTGTGTATTTTTTATTAATTTTGAAACATATTCTTAGCTATGAATATGAATAAATAGGCCCTTGTGATTGTCTATATTTAGTTATTTGTATTTATGGGATTTTTTGGGTGCTAGAATTGAATTGAATATTATTTAGGCACCTTTGGCTCAGGCCGGGATAGGGTATGTAATGCTCAAGGTAGTCAAAGTACCATTTGCCAGGTGAAACTGAAGAAAATCCTAGGAAACCTCAGTCACTATAGTCGGCCGCGAAGTTCGAACCCACGTGCCCTCGCATTTCCATTTGGAAACCGACGACGTTACCTCTTGGATCACGGCGGCTGGGCTTTTGATGCTAAAGTTTAAGTGAAATGCCGTATCTTCTTCTCAAGTCTCAACTATAACATTACCTATGAGATAAGATATTTGATAAGAACTACATAAACGGTGAACAGTATTTGGTGGATAGTATAGTAGCAAAGTAGCATGAGAAACATTCCAAAGTGCATTCGGTGATCACTGATTGTCTACAAAGATTGTCTTTCCGTTCGTTGAACATGGAAGCCTACGAACTAATAATAGGACACTCAGTTACTTTCTGTACTTCCCGAGTGTCAATGACCTCTGACACAGGTGTGGCATAGACAGAAAACAAAAAGGAGCTTGGAGAACAACGGGAAGCGAAAGAAACGGTTCAATAGGTGATACAAAAGGGGATGTTTTCCCGTTTATCTCACCCCTTCCATACAGCCGTTGTTTGTAGTGCATATAAAGCAGAGGCGAACAAAAGTGCATCTTAGAGAAATTTTGGTGTTTAACTAGAGAAGAAGTCTTCCGGCAAAATGTGTGCTTATCTTCGAATTTTAGGTTTGGCGACTCTCTTAGCAGGTAAACTTCAATATTTTAAAATATCATTATTTTGTTAGTTGGCAACAGACAACTAAAATTGTCTGAAAAGGGAGGGAACACTAACATTTCGTTGGCTTACAAGTGAAACATGATAGGTCAAAACGTGGCGATTTTCAGTTACTGTGCGTCTTGGCGATGTTAAGATTTTTCTAGACGAAAGGTGCGTCTTCTTTCGATTTGTGAAGAACAATACTGTTGATCATCAAAAAATGTGTGTTCATTAACAATTTGGGAAATACATTAAGCCACGTATATTTTTATTCTAGGCTGCTCTCTAGGCTTGAATTCGTAAGAGCAGTATTACAATTTCGTACAAGGAGAAAAGTACATTAGAGCAGTGTTCGATTTGTAGTGGGGGATGGTTGAGATTTCCCCTCTCTGCAAAACTCATCCCTGGCTCTGTTTACAGATATACATATACCTCTAGTCTGGGATATGGACGATTCCAAAATACCGTCTAATTCTTCCCCCTCTCTGGAAATTGTACGCATTAGAGACATAGGCAAATGTGGTACCATTTAGCGATGGAAATTGACACTACAATTTCTGTAAGCAGAGGAGGCGCTGGACGAACGCGAGTGAGGGTAACTTTCCTCGTAAAACTTGGTAAACTTTATTTTCATATGGGCCAGTCTAGTAACTGTTGACTTCGGCCCGTCACGTTCGAGTTAAAAGACACCCATACCCCTTCCGGGATTCGAACCCTGGACCTTCGGGTCGTTGGCCTAACGCCTTAGACCGCACGGCTACCCGGTCGGCAACTTTCTTCGTGTTGAAGCGACTGTCACTCTGCTTCGCGAAAGGGTTATTCCACGTTAGTTCAACCACAGAGTAAATACATACTTAACTTACTCTATGATTTAATACAACTTCTCTACCTCACCATCTCAGTTTTCTATATTTTTTTATTTATTGCTTGTGCCCGTGTAGTATGTAAAAAATTATGTTTTTTTTTTTAAGTTTTTTTGACGCAGTGGTTTTTGTTCTATTAGCGTTCAAAAATCACAAGTCAAAATTTGCGTGTTGTTAATTTATAAAATTTCTTATCACGCCTCAATGGCTAGTGCTAGATAGCTCACAGAGGGCTCATTTTAAAGATCTTGCAATAAGCATTCGTTTGATATGTCACTTGATAGAATTGCAAAAAAAAAAAAAAAAAAAAAATCCCGAAAATTTGTCTCGAAATTTTCAAAAGGAAATCTTATATGGTGGTCATACTTTCTTGAACTTTTACTTGCCAATCCGTTCAGGTTCCTTATTTTGCAAAAGGAACTAGTTTCAACGAAAAGTTCCTCAAAGAGGAATTTGTTTCCTGGAAAGGCGTTCCTATGAACTCCTTCATATCCAAGTCTGTTTTTTAGTTATTCTCTTCAATCATAAACTTTATTTAGCTATATTATTTAGGTACGATTTCCATTCTAGCTTGCTAAGCCGATGCGGTTTATGGAATTAATAGTTAATTGTTTAAATTAACTACACTGTTGTTGTTGTGTTTGACTGTTGTTTTGGTTTTTGAACGCTAATAGAACAAAAATTGCTTCTTAAAAGAAATCTGGAAAATAATAATATATTTTATATATATATATAATTTTGTTAAATAGTTTGTTGATTTCACATGGAATGACCCGAAAGCATTTGTGATTGTGGGCGACGACTGTCTGAATGTGATAAACTTCCGGAGATGATTATTAGAATCAAAACAAGATGGGTATTCCGTTCAGGAAGTTTCGAAACGGCGTAGGTACAGGCACTCAGATTCCGTAGTGTCTTGTCAAGTAACCCTATAAACCTCATTCGCTTAGCAAGCAAGAATCGAAATCGTACCAAAGTGATATCGCTAAACGAAGTATATAATTGAAGAGAATAACTGAAAAGAGAGAGCGAGAGAGAGAGAGAGAGACCTGACGATGAAGGAGTTCATAGTTACGCCTTTGCAGGAAAAATTTCCTCTTTGAGGAACTTTTTGTTGGAACTAGATCCTTTTGAAAAACATGGAACCTGAACGGAATCCATCTGCTTTTAAGGAGGAACGAGTAAAGATTCCCTTTTAAGAGGAACCGATATGGGCAAAATCGTTCATTTTTCTGTGATCTCAGTTCATGTAAAATCTTTGTATTTCTACCTAAACAGGCAGTGAGTGAAAACTTAAATGAACCACTAGTTCTAGGATCCCCCGCTTGCAATATATAACAAATCGAACACTGTATATAATTGCGCCTAAAATTATACTAATTTTGCCTAAAATTCTGAATTGGGGTGGGGTGGGGGGTCGGACCTCCAGGACCCATTCCCTAAATACGTCCCTGACCTTAAGGTTTCTATCAATGATAAACTAAACTTTGAACGAGTTTTTTTTTGGGAACTTTCCTCAGACTGCTGAGAGAAGATGCGTACATATGTTTGTCTCCTTGCGTAATTAAAATTCCATTACAAAGACACCATTTAGTGAGGCATTTCCTCTAAATTCCACTCCTCAATCATAAACATGCCACATCTTTTTAGTACATCTTCGATTGTGATTTTCTAAGCCAACATGGATCAAGTCATTACTTATTTGTAATACGGTATACTCCAGGACTTGGATATTACGTCATTTGTAGTAAATGCTGCTCCTACAAATTCAAGCCTAGAGAGTTCAAAGTTTCAGGGAAGGAAGTTTATAACCAATTGAAGAGCATGAGCGATGCCAATTTTTTATTTTCGTTCTCCTTCATTGTTTTCCTAGGTGTTTCGAAATTTCTTGATTTGATGTGAATCATGAGCCAGAAATCTGTCACATTGTTTCGATGACACACAATATACACGTTTGACAGTCTGTCTGTAAAGGAATACTATTACTATATAAATTCATCCATTATTGATCTTTCCGTGTAAGTTTGAGGCTCCGTCCCTTATAGAAGTGGAAAAGATAGTAACTATATGTCTCTAATTCAAGGTATAATACTACTGGTATAATTAAGTTAAGAGGCAGTGAAAATGAAATCTCAATCATGATGTTATAGGGAATTGAGATGAACTTAGGCAACTTTGGCTCACAAGTCAGTCTAGGACAGCGCAGGGGAGAGGATGATGCAAGGATGAGTACTGGCATCATCTACACAGCGCTTATTGGCATGCATTAGAATTTAATTTCTTGCATTTTTTTTTTTTTAAAGAATACTTCCAGACTTTTGAATCAACTACGAATATTAATGTAAAATCTCATTCTCTCACAAAAAATAATTTATGGCAACATCGACTTCACCAATTAGACGAGGCGCTAGTTTACGTTGAGTATGCACTGAAAGAGTCTGACGTTTGATTTTGGTAGCGGAAACCTTAGTGAGTACCAAAACCATGTCGTCTCCTCCGGGGATGGTCGACAACTGCGGGGGCAGGGGGCAAAATCTCGGAAAATATGAATCACGGAATCGATCATAAGTAGCTTACTAAACATGGCAAGGCACAGGTAATAAAATTCTCTATAATAAATGTCCTGAAACAAAAATCCATATCTTTAATAATTCTGAAAAAAAAAAAAAAAAAAAAAAAAAATCAGAAATAAGCCGAAGTAAGATTTTTCGAGTAGAAAATAATATTTTTTTCTCTGTTTATCAGCAATATTATTGCTTTTATGCAACAACACGCATAATAAAAAGAAAAACTCATGATTTTTTTTCCAAATTAAATTAATTATGTACAAAGTAGTTCAGCAACTGGGTTTTTAAAGCGGCGGTCGCGCACCGTGATAGTTTCCCTATGTAAGCGATCTAAAGATACGTGTTACCCCTGTTCCTTATCCAGCTCATCGAATATGAGAAACAAACTGCCTAAAACCTTATGTAGTATATTCCATAGATCATTCGATAGTAAAGCTGTGAAAAAAAAAGGGCATTATAATTCAAAAAATAAATCTCAGGAACCACAAGGTGTAGAGAGATGCTTAAAATGTCGTTCGAAAAGTCGTTGTGGTTAGAGTAACTCAGAAACTCAGAGCCGTTGGAATCACCTTGATTGGTGCATTGCGTCAGTGTTGTCAACCCATTATTTAAAAAAAAATAATTGTTCAAATTGTTGCCATTGTGTTATACCTATCCGCACCAATATTGGTATAAACATTACTCGACAGAACGACAAATATTGTGGGTGTCACCGTTCACAAGTTGTCAGTGTTGCTATAATAATAATAATACAATAATAAAAATGTCCTGACAGAAAAACCCATACCTATAATAACTTTGCCAAAAACAAGGCGAAAATTATTTTTGTTGTGTGTAAAATGTAGTAAATGTATCAAGAAAACATCCATATGTCACCCAAAGTAAATGCAGAAGGAATGAACTAGCAAAATATTATTTATTGTTATTACTAGACGTGAGACGAAAACAAACCCTGACCCTGAGTCACTTCCTATATCCACCCAATAATAATAATTCACAGCCATATTCAATCCACTACCGGATGAGGCCTCTCTTGGAGGAAGAGTTGGTCTACTGCTCCCATACTGATCAAATGTGTTGGGGGAGGAGAGCCGAAGCTCTCAACTGTGATCGCCACTGTCTTTTATTCATAGCAGCTCTCCAATTGCGTCACGATGCTGGGTGGACACCGTTCCTGACCCCTCTCGCGTTGAAAAAGATCCCTTGGCACAGCCGAGCATCGGGAACCCGATCCCCACGATCTGCAATCAGCGACGCTACCGAATCTGAGTAAGCAATAGAGATGACACGTATCTCTGCATTGTTTGGATAGGCAAACTATCATGGCGCACGGACGCCTCCTTAAAAACACAATTGCTGAACTGTTTTGGGCGAAGTTATTTCAATGTCATGACAGAAAAATCATGAGTTTTATTATACTTATTGTTAATAAAAATATTAATGTTACTGATAAATAGAGAAAAAAATCTATGTTTTTACTCAAAAAACATAAAATTTGGTTTATTTCTGACAAAATTATTATTATTTTTACGCAAAAATTATTAAAGATATGGATTTTTGTGCCAGAACATTTATTATAGAAAATTTTATTCCTTTCAATTAGAAAAAAAAAAGAATAATTGCCTTATCATGTTTAGTAAGCTACTTATGATTGCTTCCGTGATTGATGTTTTCCGGGACTTTGCCCGCTCCCCCTGCAATAGTTTGCTATTCCCGGGGGCAATGACATGGTTTTTGTCACTCACGTAGATTCCCACTGCCAAAATCAAAAGTCAGAATCTCTTACTCTTTCAGTGTATACTCAACTTGAGCTAGCCTCTGCGCTAAATGTATATCTCAGCAAATTCTAGCCCAGATTGACATATTGAAACGGCCTCCTTCGAATATAAAAATGAGACAAGACTCAAGATGGCAGCCATGATGAGCATACTCTTCAGCTGATAGCGAATTCCAAAAAATATTCATATTTAAGATCTTCACAAATACATTGTGTTTTCATATTTACAGCATGCTACGTACTCTTATGAATGAGACTTTTGGCCACTGCGTCCGTCTTTTTGGACAAAAGTACTTTTAATCGTGCTCTCTGGTGATTTCCTGATGTTATCTACTTCTCTGAGAACTTTGTTAAACAAAAAGTGCCCTGAACTGTTGACAGGTTTACTTGTAAGCAATTGTCAACTCAATACGTCCGTCTTTAACACGAGTGACAATATAAGGGTGTACATTCTGGTCAATCTTTATATCCTATCTTGCAATCAGTGTTCGGTTTGAAGCGGGGAATGGTTGGGTTTTCCCCTCTCTCTGCGAAAATATTCCCTGGTTCTGTTTTCCGAAATATCTCCCAAGCCTGGAATATGAACGGATATAAAATACTGTTTTCTACATTCTGAGAAAAAATTCCGCCTCTCCGGAAATTGTAAATCGGACACTGCTTGCACTGTATATTTCTGCGTGATCACACTTCCGGAGCAAGCGTTGAGAAAGTTGGAGATCAGGGCGTTAGTTGAAGTACCATCGCGGCACTCGCTTCGTGGAACTTAGGAAAAATCCTCAATCTGGTGAAAGTGTTAGTGTAACAAGGAGCAGGACTCGAACCACATCCCAACTCAATGCCGAATTGAAGTGCGACTATAACTTCTGGCCATAACCGTTCGTAAAAATCCATTCCGGTCAATCGTTGCTTTTCTGCTCACAACAGAGAGGGAGATCGGGCAATGTTTCCGTAAGAATCACTTAAATATTAGAGCGGATTTAAACAATTATTTAGACTGCAAAATAATGATAAGAAATTTGACAGGTCTTAGGTAAGCGCAAGGGGAGGGGGTTGTGTATATGCCTATTTCTACATTCTTTTCTTCAGCTCACAATGGTTCGTGGTGTCTTCAAATCTTGCAACGTTAATTTAACTCATTTCCCGACGTCATACAATGATGAACTATGCACAGTGATGTAAGTCGGGCGACAATACAATATTCCAGTGTTACTTTCATATATTTCTATACATTTATATGTTTTAAAAGCATATTTTAATATATATTTTCTTAAATACAGACTACTTTATTCTAAAATAAATACTAACCAGCAATGATATTGGGTTTTGCTGGTTGCCGAACACTTTAGAATTTGTTCACAAAACAGCTTGAGAAAAAATAATAAAAAAGGTTTTTAAAGATATTCTTTTCTTAAATAATTTGTACTAAAATGTAAAAATTAATTTTATTTATGCATGACTAAAAAGAAAATCATGGGACGCTCTCATAGAAGTCACTTTATGGATAGTTGAATTGGCGCGCCCCATGTTTTTCTTTTTAGTCATGCATAAAAATATTTTTTTTTACTTTTTAGTACGAATTGTTTAAGAACGTATTTAAAAAGCTTTATTATTAGTTTTATTACTTACAAAAGTGAGAGCCTAAAATGACAAAACATGTGTTTACGTTATTCTTGAACTACCCTGTTATTAGCTTTCCACTACGATTCCAAATCAAATATCATTTTGAGATTTGATATTTACATTTCTTCTTATATCCAAAATGTTAGTTACATTTTCTCTTTCCTTCTAGGCTATAATAGTAGCACAGAGATGAAATATTCTTTCCAAAAGTTAGTCATATATAAGAAAAAGTGTGACCTGAATGAGGGTCATTTTACCATTCCAGTGAATATCTTCTCATATCGTCATATAACCGATATTTATAATAGTTTCAGTCACTTATAAGCTAAATAAATTATATTATTATATTTAGCTTATTAAATATGTGCTAATTCTATTTGCGCTTAGAGGACACAAGGGACAAAGGTTCAGGCCCTGAAGGGTTTCCGATTACTTCAGAATGACAGGAGTAGAAAATATTTATTTGGATCTTAAATGATGCAAATGGACAGAAAGATATGTACTCTTTATTAGTACTATTATTATTGGGTTCGAGGAAAAACAACGACCCACAAACTACCATAATTCAGTCCAATTTCCTTCTAATTAACTTATTTATGGGATCTTAATACTTGAAATCCTTGGAAACAGAGGTTTCTTTGAAAATGCATTGTAAAAATAAGTAGACTCAGATCGATTGAAATTAAAAGATGGAAAATTTTCAGTCCAAAATTTTCACAAGTTAGCATGTACGGTGCAAACATAACATATGGGACGTTTATTTGAGGTATATTTCAATTATTGGTTCATTATTGTGCGACTTAGTGGATTTTGAAAGTGTGCAGTCAGTTATATTTATGAATCTTAGTGAACATTTCTTACGATGGTAAGAGTTATAGGTGAAACTAACTTGGTTATGGTTAGTTATACTAACCATAGTTAGTTAGTTAAACTAACTAACTATAGTTCAGACTTAACTTGGTTATGGTGCTTGTACTGCCATCTTGTGAGTAACACGTAACTAAGTAAAAGGTTACACGACAAGAGGCTTAAATTATAAAATAATAATCACAAATGAATTGATTGTAGCGTAACATTTTGTAGATTAGTTATGCCATTATTCTTCTGTACTATTAAACCAATACACATTACTAGAATGCTATATATTTCGAAAACGAAAGAAATTAACTCACGAAGTGAGTCACGTTTAACGAAACCCGCATTAACGGTAACTTTCATTTACATTACTAAAATGATACTGCAACGTTAACTATGGTAAGATGCATGGTTGTAATGCTTTTTTTAGGTGAATGTACTTAGTGTTGTAAATAAAAATATTTTCGTTCTTTTTTTCTAAAAGCCAGGAACCTTCCTTATTTTCTAAATTTCTTTTTTTAAAAGCAGCAATCTGTAATAGTGCTAACGTCTCTTTAAGCAAGAATTACTTTTATATAGGTAATTAATAAGGAATACAAGATAAACTGTATATCAGAAATATTTTTTGCTATATGTGAGATATTTGGGGTCGCCAAGTTCTCAGTGTTGCCAACTTTTAAAAATCGTTTAAAAAATTAATCCATATTGTATCTGCCTCAAACTTAGCTTAAACATCATTCAACACAATAGAAGAAAGTTTTGGGTATCCCCGAACTCAAGCACCCCACTTGTTAGTGTTGCCAGCCTATTTTAAAATTCAACTTATATAGAAATACCTTTATTAATACAAATATACATATGCATTAATTTACACCAAATTTGACATATACATTAGGTACTGGAACAGTTCATGTAGGTACTTCCGGCGTCGCAGTTGTGAATGTTGCTAATCAATTTCAGAAAATATTTTTTAATTGCTTCCATATCGTTAAACGCATTAAGACCAAACTTTTTATTTACGTACTGGGACCGTGGGACGTGTCATAGAGGTACTTCAGGTCAATTGACAGTGTTGCCAATCAATTTTAAAAATTAAATATTTACTACTTCCATACAGTTCGACATATCCGTACCAAACATAGTGTACATATTGGACAATCGAAACATACTGCGGTTGTTCCCTGTACAAAAACACTCAGTGGTCAATGTTGCAACCCTATTTTAAATTCAATTTTTCAAATGGTCCCCATACTTTTACGTGCCGATAGCTATTCCTATACTTTCAAAAAAGCGCAGATGGAGCCGCGTCACGCGGATACGTTATGATGTACTTTGAAATAATACTTCTCAGAGCTTTATTGTAACAGACTCAGAAGAAAAAATCTATATGTAGCTGCTTGTTTACAAGGGTATTGTTGTTTACAAGGGTACATAAAATATATTTTCTTACATTGTCTCTATCTGTATATATTTTCACACTATGGGGTGAAGTTTTGAGCCAGGAGCATGAGGGAGCAATGCCCTGGAGTTTATATAGTGAAACATATTGCACTAGTAAACGCAAACATAGAGATTTTATCCTTGCTAGAACTGATAAATCTTGTCAGAGAAGCCAGAAGCGTGCGGGAGCACACCGTAACAAGTCAATCTAATAAGCTGTTAATTTAGTAAGGACAAAAGGGCGAGACAATTCACCTTATGATAATGTGAATTCTTAAAATGGAGAAACTTAACCAAAATTTAACAAATCTGCCAGCTTTAGAGTTTAGAGTAACAACATTAAAAGTGGACATATAAATGAAGACCCTTATATTTACAACGAAACTTGAAATCAGTTTCTCTGTACCTGCTTTGGTTGAGACCTTAGCGTGAATTCTTGACATGTAAAAAGTTAACCAAATGAAAAGGACATATCAGCTTTGAATCACCAGATCAAATAAGTGGTCACTGTGATTCTACTAACAATCAGAGAAGGTTCCGAGGGTTCGTTGATAGCAGTAATGCTGCGCAGTCAACTGCGCATTTCGTATGTGGGAAATGCGCAGACCTTTCATTAGATTTCCTTTAATTAGCTCTAGTTATAGTCTGGTACTTAGTTTCAATAGAGCACTTACTTCCTACCATATTTTGCAACTCACTATAACATAACTGTTATATGAGGCAACATACGTGCTCAGGATATATATCCTGAGCGCGTATGTTGCCTCGCACATATATAACACGGACAAAGTAGGAATATAAGGTCCGTCATTGTTGGCAATAACTCAGGCATGCTATTAAGGACCCTAATACGATTCTCATAAAATTGAGATCACTGAACCTAAATCTACTTGCTTTAGTTAAGGTCCTTGCCTGCATTATAGCGGGAAGGTCAGACGGATTTTTTAAAAATTGTTTCTAATATTTATGGTATTTAGGCAACCTTGGTTTAGGCGGATATGTTGGTAGATAAGATGTGGCAACAAAGTCGACCAGAGTATAATTTGAAGGTATTATCCCGTCATGCCTGTTGTGACTGAGGAAAAGCTCTGAGAAAACCTCAATCAGGGTGGACGGCTGTTCCCATAACCTTCCAATCCAACGCTCTACCAACTGAGCTATGACTTCTCGGTACCGACAGGACAGTGTGAAATTAATAATGGAGCCTTTTTTTGAGCTGATGAAAACAAAACTCCCACGTCCATTTAACAGTTCCAAAGGAGTAATTGGATGGTTCTGTTTGTCTTTTATCTGTATGGCTGCCTGTAAGGTCAGTATTACATCCCACAGACTGTATAAATGTGTTTCAGATATTAGAAGTGATATATGCGAACCTTGTACGTGGTTGCATATCTGAGAACCACGTTGTACACAACAGAGAACGTGGCCCTCGATAAAAAAAAAAAAAAAATCCATCCCCAAACCTTAGGTTTCATGGCAAAAATTACGAGTGCTGGAGAAACACAGAGTTAAGTAGACCACTATATACAGGGTGTTAAAAAAATATGGCAACAATTTGAATTGTGAACTTCTTACACTGAAAAAAAAAGAATGAAAAAAATTCTGAGCCCATTTGTGGTGAAGCATAATCACAAATGACGTAATATTTTGACAAATAATGACAAAAGACCGTCGACTTAGTAAATGACAATCAAAGTTGAACGCAATACATGGATTTTAACGAAGTTAATGATTGAAGGAACACCACATAGAGTGATTTTCGGATGATAGAATGTCATTGCCAAGGAATCATCGTTTCGAATTCGCTATGCTGGATTATTCAATCATAAACTCTGCTAAAATCCATGTATTTCGTTCAAATATGATTGTGATTTGCGATGCCGCGTTGTATTGCGGCACTATTTATTGAGCTATTACGTAGTTTCTGACGTTGCCTCCCAATATTTGCGTGCTCCAGTGTTTCGAAATTTCTTCAAACAAAGGAATACTGCGCATAAGAGCCGTTTTCTGCCCCTTAATCGGTTCTCATGAAATTTTGTATGTAATAATAACTAGAATATATGGGAATTTCAATAAGCCAAATCTTTCGTACATACCACTTCCAGATATGGAAAGTGCGTCCAAAAATGACCACTTCCGGATTCTAAATTTATAGTGTTGTTCAAAATAGATTGTAATATTACAAGACTAGCGTAAGTTATCAAACTCAAATTTCGTATGGAAAGTAAACGAAACGAGCATTTCTATAATTTATTATAAAATGATCATGTTACAGTGTAAACCGAAAGACTATATCTATAACCGTTGTGGAGATAAAAAAATAGTTTTCTTAAGTGAATGTTCAATTTTCGTTATAGGAAATTCACTGTTGTCAGGAAACTCTATGTTGTTTAACCATCATAGTTACAAAACGACACTTCGCTCAAAGAATCTCCATAATAATGTAGAAGAACATATCCAAAAATCATTTTGTAATTTGTGGGGGCTGACAGTTAAAAGATACATTTTACAGCTCTAAAGATGTATTCTTACGGATTCTATTCTTTACAGTGTTGTTCCAAATAAATTGTGATATCTCGGAAATGGCTTAAGCTATCAAATCCAAATTTCGTATGACGCTTCTACAACAAATGATGCTTATTTCAGCATAGTATTATTACCTTTGTAATAAATGGAGATTGATAGTTGCGCAGCACATTTTTTCCTCTAAAAGGTGTTTTTTAATGCGACAAATTAGTGCTTCTTATATATCAAATATTTTCTACTTCAATCACGACTCGATGTAACAACTAGAAATCCTTATTGAGATTTGGTTGGGATACCTTAAGAACTTCCAGACACATGGTAGTTTATTTACTTGAATTTCAAACATTTACTTCGACCTGAGGTACTCATCTTTACAGCATAAAATGTTTATTGTAGCCATCAGCCCCCATCAAGTAGAAAATAATTTTTGAATATCTGCTTTTATATTCCATAGTGATTATTTGAGCGAAGTATCATTTTGAAACTAGTGGGATCTGACAGCTAAATACAGAGATTTCTGAGAAAAGTGCATTTTTATAACGAAAATTGATCATTTATATAAAAAAAACTAATCTTTATCTCCAATCCAAAGTCTTTTGGTTTGCACTGCTACATGCTCATTATATTAACACTTCTCACAGGAACTTTGGATTTGATAGCTTACGTCATTCTTGGGATATTATAATTTATTTTGAACAACACTAAAAATTAGTATCCGATTGTGGTTGCTTTTGGACGCGCTTTCCATGATAACCAGAAGTTTTATGTACGAAAGATCTGGCTTATTGAAATTCCCATGTAGTCTATTTATTACATCTAAAATTTCATGAGAATCGGTTCAGGATCAGAAAACCGATGCGCAGTACTCCTTTTTATCTTGTGTCTGTTTGAAGAAAATTATGAGCATTACTTTTTAAACGTATATCATAACTTCACTCTGTATATCATAGAGAAAAAGTGAACAAATACAATACTACCCGGAAAAGCATAAAAGTACTATAAAGGCAAGGAAATATCGCGAGAATGCAAGTGCAGAAACAAAAGTCGTTAACTTGATAGAACAATAGTAAAGTTCTATTCTGGGTCTGAGATAATGAAGATGCTATATAATGTAAAATAAATTTCTTGCATCATACGTTCATATTAGAACCAGAGCTGAAATCGGATCACTTTTGTTGACCCGCTGACCCGGCCTGACCCGAACATAGGTGACACGATCCAACATTTGACCCGATCGACCTGATCTAAAAAATATCATTCACTTAGAATTTTCGACGTCTTATTTTTCGTGCTGTGAGGCAGTTTTTCAACCTCTTTACATTCACGGACCGGCAAACTAAAGGAAAATTCTTTCACGGACCGGAAGATGACACTAACTAAGAGGTTTATTTGACGTTTAAAGGATGTCAGCACATTTTCAGATTCTAGTTGTTTTGGAAAGGAAATGTAAACTTAAGCCTCAATTTTGAACTGTTGAAACATACAAACTGAGGGTTAAATAGTAAGTGTGAAAATGAGTGAATATATTAGTTAGTTGAGGACCGACACAGCAGTTTTGAGGACCGGTACCTGTTCGCCGGCTGGAGGTTTGAAAACCACTGCTCTAGGGTAACATCTCCGGCCCAGGTCACCCCTAAAAAGATATCATTCAAACGCAAGGAAGTAATTTTAAAAATCTACTTTTCCCTCTAGATCCGGCTGGGCCCGAAGCACTGACACGGTGACCCGGTCCAAAACTTGGCCTGATTGACCTGGGGACCCGTTTCAGCTCAGGAATAACAGCAATGCCTGGGCAGAACCAGAAAGAGCATACTGTTGATGTCTCCTGTTCATGTGTTGTAAATGCGTGTAACTACATTTAATAGTCAAATATTTTAGTTTGAACAACTTATTAAGAGACTATATATGTAATTTTTTGTTTAATAAAATATCTTCATCTGAAATATAGCCGTCCTTTAATATTTACGAATTTAGTACCATAAGTACCAAATCCATTTTTAATTTTGTAATAGTAACCACATACGTTCTCTTATTCAACAGAAAAAATGTGTAATATTAAATGTTTCGTAAATCTGGGTATTACAAAGGAATTAAAATGGCATTGTCAAAGAAATTTTTCATTATATTAGATTTTCACTTTTTTTTTTTTAATCTACATTTTTTAATTTTATACCTTGAGAAACCAAGCTTCTTGTATAGGACCACTATCACAATTTCTTTCCTATAGAACCAGAATTTGACTCCACAAGATTCTTAAAATATAAAGTGTTAGTAATATATTTTTTTTAATATGTCGAAATGATTCCAAGTGTCCATAATTTTCCAAAATTAGTATTTGTGCCTTGTCACCACTACTGTTTTACTTCGCGTTAGAATATGCGATTTAAAAAATTAAAGGGGACAAAAAGGGACTATCATTGAATGGTTTGAATCAACTGTTTGTATACGCGGATGATGTAGATTTAATAGGGGACGATATAGATGCACTACAAAGCAACACCGATGTCTTAGTAGAAACGTGCTATGAGATAGGTCTACAGATAAACATAGATAAAACAAAATACATGATAACAAACCGAAACACATAGATTTAAGGAAATAAAAATATAAGAATTAGGGATGAGGTCATAGAGAAAGTAAACAAACTTAATTACTTGGGAGCATACGTAACAAGCAAAAATGAGGTCACGGAAGAAATAAAAACTCGCTTAGTATCGGAGAACGCATGTTTCTTTTCAGTCCAAAAACTTCTAACATCGCGATTAATATCAAGGAAATTGAAATTGAAAATATACAGAACGGTTATTATGCCGGTAATACTTTACGGTTGCGAAAGTTGGAGTACAACCCTAGCAGATGAACATAAATAACATGTGTTGGAAAATAAGGTTTTGAGAAAGATATACGGGCCGAAACGGGACGAGATGACTGGAGATCGGAGGAGACTGCATAATGAAGTACTCCACGGACTGTACGATTCAGCAGATGTAAAGATAATGAAATCGCGACGACTAAGGTGGGCAGGCCATGTAGCTTGGATGGGGGAAAAACGATGATTATATTTTATCCTGGTTGGAAGGCCGGATGGAAGGAGACCGTTGGGAAGAGCGAGACTTCGTTGGGAGGACAATATTAGAAGAGACCTTCGAGAAGTAGGTGTTCGTGATGAAAACTGGCTTGATATTGCCCAGGATAGAATCCAATGGCGAACGTTTGTTACTGCGGCGATGAACTTGCGAGATAACATCCCTAGGAATTACGCCTGTCTCGACACTGGAAAAACCTCTTATCTTAGTCAAGTTTAGTCGGAGTTTCCTGTATCTAGATGGGTGTAAGCTATTACCGCCCATACAATTATTTTTGTTATTTATTTTGTCTTATAGACTAGCGTTTTCACAAAAGAAGGTAGAGCCGACCGGGTGGCCGAGCACTCTGCGGCGGTATGCCATCGGCTCGAAGGTCCCAGGTTCGAGTCCCGGCAGGGGCATGGGTGTGGATTTTAATAGCTAAAACCGAATCGTGACGGACCGAAGTCCAAAGTTACTAGACTGGCCCATATAAAAATAAAATTTACAAAAGTTTTTCCAAAAGAAGTTAGAAATCAACTGACTTTAGATTTGAGGTCAGGAACCTCGAGTCAGGTGACGCACACTATTTTCATGTCGGGTTCTCACTAAAACTTTTTAAAATCTAAAACTGGACTTGTGTGTTTTTCCTTGTTTGCTCTTCATATATGCATATTGTTGCTAAAACCTTCTTTTTTCTTTTTCACTTCAATACGTTGTATATAAGTAGGGACACTAGAATTTCGTCACTCGTGAATTCGTGAAAATTCTAAACTCAAAGCTACTAACACTTTGTGACAGTATTATTTTTAACTCACGAAATCCTCGCGAAATTTTCACAGCTTTGTGAAAATACGTCGAACACATGAGATAGCACGATAGCACGAAACTGTAAATCTCGCTATTAGAAAGAGCAAAGAAAAGTTTCAAATGCAACCTGTGAGAGATTATTTCAAAGTTTTCCTGTGTGCTGCTCAACAATCGAACAAATCTGACCATGGCAAATTTAGAACTGTGTTCATCATATGTATTTGAAAATTGAGCTGAGTGATTAAGAAAGAAATTCCTTCATAGTTGTGCACGAGTTTATTAACATTGAGATATTTGTTTTCGCAAATGTGTAACACGCATGTGAAGAAATTAACTTTTTAAGTTTTTGGCAGCATGCGTTAGTGCAAGGAGTATGTCTAAAGTCGTCATTCAATACAATTATTTATTTTTAGCTACTCAAGAAATGTACTCTTGTACTCACGAAATTTTATCTCCTACTCACGACTTTTTAAAACATTATATTCACGAAATGTAACCATCTTTATTCGCGAAATTCTAATGTCTCTCTATAAGTCATACTGTAAACTTATACGTACTCTTTTACTATTTAATTTATTACAAGTATTTATTAATTAACAAATTCATACATAATTACAGATGATGAAATAGTATTTAATACAGTATTTCTTTCTCTTGGGGAAATACAATCTTGCTAATTTGTGTCGGAGAATTCTTTTAATTAAAACTCTCGTGAAATTTGGAAGCTCAGTTCATACATTTTGGTTTAACGTAATTGCAGTATGTATTTTTTAACTTAATGTTTTTAATCATAAGCAAATAAAAACTCATCTATCTATACCACTGACTATCTATATTTATTTTCATTATTATTATTTCAGTTGTCTCAGCCTCAGCGTTACCGAAAACATATCCAAAACTCAGAACAGTGGTACAGGAGGTGACATCTAGTGAAACTTCTGGAAAGCACTTGCATGCAGACCCAAATACGTTAGCGCACGTTGGAGAATATGGTGTTGAGTGTCCTGCAAAGTTCGGACTTTATGCGATAGAGGGCATCTGCTTCCAGTTTGTAAATTGTTACTATGGAAAGGTAGCTATTCGGAATTGTCCCTTCGGATTGGTATTCAATCCAAAAATTTCCCTCTGCGATTGGCCAGATGTTGCTGCACGTCATGGATGTATGTCTAAAGGTACTTTACTTTTATTTAATTCTTTTCCTATATTTCAACATTTCTTCGGAAGAAAAGACAGCGCAATCTTATCATTAATAGACGGTTGCGTTCTAATTTTAAACATTTTACATGTACTCTGTTTCGAAATATTTACAATCTTGTTTTAAAATTTAAAATTTTAAATTTTTGGCGTCCCTTAGATTCAGATCGAGATTACGTAGGGGAAAGGATGTTGGAACGAAGTTGGCCGGTTCCTAGTTTCAAGGTACATTCCCGACATGTCTGGTGTGCCTGAGGAAATGCACTGAAAATGTACGGTTTTCCACTCTTGGGTGCACAGTCAATACGCAATCATGTATTTCATAATGCAAAGACTTAATGCTTTAATTTTCACTCTGGACTTAAATTGTATTGGATTAATTGTGTGTTTCTCAATGAAGTGGTTATTCTAGATATAATTTTTACGTATTTTACGGAGACTTTCAGCAAAGACTAGGCGGTTCAAAGGCTTTCAGGCAACTGTTCAGTAAATGCAATTAATAATTAAATATGTATTATTATTAAAGCCGAACATGTATTATTATTATTATTTATAGTAGTAAGTAGTAGCTATTGTAGTATTCGATTTGCAGGGGAAGTCTTCGTTGTAAAAAAATATCCGACCCTGTCATCCGAAAGATCGCTCCAACGGGCGTAAAATATTGTATTTTAGTTATTCTTATCGGAGAAATTTTTCCCCATCTCTGGAAATTACACTAATTGAACACTGAATATTAATATTCCGTAGTCCATAAAAATGTCCATTAGTGAACAGGAATATCTTAAGTTCTATACTCTCTTTGCTGAAGTACTGCTCCAAAATTTGGAACACTCATTCATTCAATACAGCTATTTATTTCATGTGTAAAAGGACTGTGCGTCTGTACTCGAAAAATCGTCTGGTTTTCTATTTGTTTTATGTGCCATATATCTAAAATTAGGCAGTCACTTACTTCTCTTTTCTTGCAACGTCTTTACAGATCTTTGGAATTTCGAATGCCCACAACATTTAGAGGGTCCTGAGTTCTTCCCCTTCGACGGTTACTGTAGGGTTTTCATGGAATGTTTGCCTGGTAATATTAACAACATCAGAGCTTGTCCCAAAGGAACTGTGTTCAATCCTGAGTACAAGAGGTGTACTGAAGGACACGAAAAGGGATGGTAAGTAATGCTTATTATTATTATTATTACTATTATTAGGCCTATGTGTTTGTTAAAGTGTCATAATGAATTTCACTCAACATTCTCTTTGAAGTTATTTAATTAATAAATCGAACTTATTTGTTTAAAAAATAAACAGAAAGAACTTTAAACAATTAGAAAAGAAGATATCAAAAGAAATATAATTTAATGAAAATTTATTTTGTGTAGAACATATATTCAGGGGTAACCACCGTTATGTGATCAACACAGATATCACAGGTAATTATGTGGTAGTTATTAATGTTCTCAGTTGCATCACTGTTCTAGAATTATTCCAGAAACAACCTTTCCTTTTAGAAACCTTCAGAAGAAGTCAGAAGAATTTTATTTACCACCTTTTGGGTTTTCTGTACAATACTTTCGACTCATGTATAACTTCATATCGATTTCCTGGTAATTTCGGAGATAGACACCACTGTGTCTAGATCTAAACCCCTGTGATATGTATTCCATGAAAAATAAATTTCCATGATATTATATTTATTTCAATACTGTGTTTTTTTTCTAATAACGCACTCTTGAAGTATAGGTTTTATTCACGATCATGTTTAACAGAGAATGGAAAATATACTTCAGTAACAGAGCTACAAAGTGATAGATAAAAAAAATAGATGTAGTAAATATGGAGGCAACATAGTTCTTCTTGTATAGTGACACTTCTGTTATCAAGATGTTGGAAAATCTGTATAGATATAAAAGAAAATATGCAAGGAACATGAAATAAGGATGAAACGAGAAAAAATGCAAGTAATTATGACAGAAACTGGAGTAAACACTGCAATTTGAGACGGAAAGTTTGAACCGGTACCACAAGAAAAATCAAATGTTTTAAATCTATGTACGTGATACATCATGATACACCACATGATGCAGTCCTTCTTGCAAAAAATAATACATCACTTGACAAGATGTTAAAACATCTGCAGAGAAGTTGTGAGAAACATGAAATGAAAATAGAAGCAAAGGAAACGAAATGCATGGTAATTGGAATAAATGAAACCACAACAACCATTAATATTGGAAGAAAAATAGGAGAACGGGTGAAAATATGAAGTGGAAGCATTTTGCAGAGAAGCTACCTTTTCTATGGCCCGTTGAAGAAACGATTAAAAAGGAAGAAAGTAACATTGTTGTATGAAGTTTTGTGTTAGGTGGAACAGAAACATGACTCTACGAAAGAGAATAAAGAAAAGTTGATGCATTCGAAATGTAGAAATGGAGAAGAATTAAAAAAACTCGAATGAAGACAGAAAATGCTGAAGATATTAGACGAGAGACGAAGAATACTAGACAGAAGGCAAAAAAGAAATTAGTTAAGACATTGGTTACGCAGATATTGTATATTAAGGGATGGAATTGAAAATATGATTGAAGAAAAAGAGTATTAAGGAATGTAAGCCTTGCTAAGGCAAAATGGAAAGTTCTACGTCGAGATGAAAGGAGAGGACTTAGGAGTATTGTACAATACTCTCCAGATCCACTGTTGTTGGTTTTCTCGATCTACTCAAAAATTAATAGTTTTATCGAAAGAGTAAAAACTAAAAAGAAATTTTTTTACTAATTTCTTGTATTCGGAACAAAATAATAATGAGTTATTTTGTCACAAGCTTCTTCAGGCAAGCATCATAGGAATGTGTACGAAATGTAAATTTTGGTATTCACAAGATGTTAAAAACAAGACAGGTGCAAGCTGAAGTCAGTGCTACTTTTTCATGCGACCATTTCGTGAAAATTGTTATGTACAGGACATTAACGAGAACAGAACCGTGTTCATGTGTGACGGCTCTTGTGAAAAATCGTCTAATGAATCAGGATGATACATGTTGTTAGGGAAAGTTCTGGTTAATAATTCATAACGTCACCAAATAACCTACCCACTATTACCAAATAACCTTTCCCTTTAGTATGGCTTTCATTGTTTGTTTCAATTACTGTGTTTACTTTATCTTAGTAAACTAGTGGCAAACATTGCCTAGAAGAATGGTTCTAATATATGAATATAGTTTAACAAAAATGTTTTATTTTTCTGATAAAAATTCATTTAATATAAAAATATCACCAAATTACCTTTACCTTACAAAAATTGAGCTGAGCAAGTTGACGACGTTTATGGTGGGAATCATTATTTTGCCGGAAGTAATAATCTCGTCGCAGACACAAATTAATTTTAACGAGAGTATTTTACATCCAAGTAAATAGAATAGGGGTTAGGTGGGCGAAGGAAAATAGTAAGGTTGCCGGTGTTGAAACATATTTTCAGGACAAGGGACAGGGTCGATTTACCTCCCAAGATGCCTTACGTTTCCTTAAGCACGTAAGGCTTAACTACCTGAACTACACATTGTTTACTTCACCTCGACACTCCTACTAGAATGTTAAATCTTGAAATTTAATTTTTTCAAAAGATGGCGGAGTGTACTTTGTGAGGTCACATTTTTTTCGATTCTGGATGTAGATTTTGACCGATGCGATGTACATATTGCCGGCCAGAAAGTATGTGACGTCACATGTTTTCCTTATTAACATTAATCCATAAGGTTCCCGGTACCATTCTGAGATATACTTCCTTTATTCCGTCTCGATAGGATTACTAGAATGCAACATATTTAGAAGTAGACGCAATGTGGCAGTGAGTCTGCGTCCCCTAAACGCACGCCTATCCTTACCTTTGGTTATAGATACATCCTTATGTGAAGTTAGTCAGAAAGTCCGGATACACCCTTGTATTTCAGTAGGCGACAGGGAAATTAAACATCTTAGTACACAAATAGAAAATGAAAGTCGGAGGAAGGGGGGGGGGTACATGACCAACGTGGCTACCATATTAAAATTCGACATATTGGATGAAGGCAATATTTTTCAAATGGCTAGTGGGGCGTCTGACATACCAAACAACACGAGAATGTTCTCAGAAAGTCATTCCACTGGTCAGATGTGACGTTGGGTCTACCTGTCACGGTGTCGTAATTATCGTCACTGACGAGGGAAGTATTTCGGTTCGAACAGGATTTTTTTTATAAGACTTCCTATATTCGTATCCGGATGCTGATAATGCCTGTAAAGTAATTCGATCGTGTAAGGCCGCGTTTGTCCGCCAGAGGGCGTTAAAGTTTGAAGCAAGTGGAACACAGCCCAGGCAGCAGCTGCAACCTCTCGCAGTTTCGGTTCGAACATGCATTTATTACTAAAAATATGTACATGGACATACCATGTATAAATATGTACATGGAGTGTGCTTGTGAAGGTTTCCCTGATGTGTCTTTATCCTGTGTGCCTATTGTGATTCTCCCTTCTGTTTTACTCACTTTGTGGAAAAAAATCACTTACATTTGTGAAGAAAAATACCTGCCAAACTGTTTATGACACACTGGAGTGGCTCTGCAGTTTCTGTCAGCACTGTCAGGTTTGTTCATGTAGATATTTTGAGTAATAAATGCCTGCTCAAACCGAAACTGCGGGAGCCATTGCAACGGCAGTATATATATATATATATATAT